>SKCR01044469.1:0-97927 GCA_019454045.1 Zanthoxylum bungeanum | reverse complement strand
ATCGGAAAGTCATGACCTGGTCATACTTTCCTGATAGCTGCAGCTTTTAAGAGTACTAGTTTCGTATCCTGTATGACCATCATCTCCATATGACTGAAGTGATACTCTTATCTTGACATCACGTCCAATACACTATTATTCTCAGTAAACCCAATACAGGCATACACAGAACCTGTTAAAACTTCGGACGATCAACACTAAAGTAAACTGATTGTCGCAAGTAATAGCGACGTAAGTCACAGGTTAAAGATCACATACACCTACCCTGATTCGGATTCTCATAAACACATAATCATACTACCAATGGGATTCCAAGTGGGTCTATCCAGAGCGAATTGTTCCCGGTCCAACGGCTAACAGAACCTCTTATTACACTTGCATCAGTATCTAATACCTAAATATATGAGAACTATGCCGTTAAGCTTTCATAACACGCACAAGTGTAATACTAGTGTATTCCGCATTATCAATGTCCAGTCTCGATTATACTTTGACTATAGATATTTAATGATTAAACCATTCGTGGATTAATATTGTCTCATATCTTATTAATTCGATTTAATTATATGGACTTTTATAATTAATATATATCTAAGTAATCCAATTACAATAATGATAAAATATCAAATTTCTTTTATCACATAGTTAATTTGTACAAAAACACAATGTTTTTTTACAAATACTGATACTATGGGTCATAATTATCCAACCCTCACACCGTTAGCGAGAGAGATCCTGAACTGCTTTATAAGTCATGGCTCTCAAAACTTAATAGACATATTTTGGGTTGTAAAGTCCAATAATAAAATTGTGATAGGTTGTGTGTCCAAAGTGGACAATATCTATTTGATTGATGGGCATTGGCTATTATAAATAGTATAAGAACCAAATTTGAGATCCGATGTGTGGATGGATATGTTTGAAGCTAACATGAACACCATGAATTTTGTAATTGGCTTGGTTTTCAAATATGGTTTTCCTTAATGCTAAATCGTAAGCTGAAAGTACCCTCGCGAGGGAGCATGGTCTTCAAAAGGAAGAGTATAATATCTCACATCTGTAGCAAAGAGGATCTTGATTTATAATTCTTGAGTAGTTTCCCTAACCTAGTAGACATATCACTATAAAAAAATATGACCGATTTCAGTGACCGAAAATATTCCTTCGGTAAAATCTGATATATACTGATCGAATACCGGCCGTTTAAAAATTAAGAAATTCACCAACCTTCTACCGACCGTTTACCGACCGATAAATTACTGACCAATAAATCTGTTGATATGTTGTCGGAAAAAGACGCGCCAAATACGCCAAGTTTTTACAACTATATTTTCAGTTAGTAAATAAATTCAGTTTGCCGACCGACATATCGGTCGATATTATGTCAACTTTATTGACCGATATGTCATCGATCGATAAGTACTGACCGACATAAAATACATTTTGGATTCTAAAACCAATAATAAAAAAGTGACAGATGTGTGCCCAAAGCGAACAAATATTTACAAGTGCTATTATCAATTCACTGATTCAGAAATTGAGAAATATCAAATGGGTACAAGAAGTATGGAGCATAATATCTTACTATTATATCTTTATAAATTTTATATTTTATTACAAGAATTATAGAAAAATAACAAATAGCTAAAAAAAAAGGTATAACATTTTATTACTATAGTAAAATATAAGGTTATGTAAAGAAATACTCTACTAAAATATAAGGTTTTATAATAAATTGTAAAATTTATAAAAATATAATAATTTAATATCATACTCAATATTTCTTATAATTATTTATTATTTTTTAATTTATGAAATAGTAATTGAAAAAAAAAATTGGTCACACCCCTACCCCGACCCGGACTAGAGTTTCTCAACGGCACCACCAAAGTCAATGAAAACTGTTTTTGTCCGCCTTTTTTTTTTGGCCTGCTTGTCGACGTCTTGACAGTTAAATACATGCAAACAACCCACGAACCCCAAAAGAAGACAGGAAATAAATTTATTTCTTAACAGAAACATAATAAAATATAGTACAAGACAACAATTTTTAATATACTAAGTATGAGGGAGTATAAAGAAAGGAGAATGATATTATTTGCGAAATTTTGCCCGATTTCGTGCCCGAATGAGAGAGACAGGTCTTGAAGAATCAGTAGCCGATGAGAAAATATTTATGGCTAAGAATTAATCCCATGCAAATTGGTCCATGGAACTGAAATTACAATACATTCCACATGTCAATCCTGTTGACTCCACCATTTGATCACAAAATAAAATGATGCATTCATGTTCTGCCCATCATCATTAATCAAATCATTTGTTAATATTTTCCCAATTCCCACTTCACAGACCTTCTCCCGTTGAGCATTCACCAATGGCTGCATTGTCTGATTTCCTGTTGTATCAGAGAGTTCAAAGCTGTTACTCAATACGCTGCCATTATTTTCGTGATCTATGAAACCAAACCCAAATGGGTTTAATGAAGCTTGGTTTGCAGAGTCCATTGTAGTATGTGGATTTTCTTCTTGTAGAGTCCAAAACAGATTGGGGTTTTGGTTTTCAGAGGCTGGTAACAAAGACGAGATTTCATGCAGCATTGATGATGATAAAGATTTCGTAGAACTAATAAGACCATGAGAGGAAATGTAGTTACTAGGTGGAGTGATAGGAAATGTAACTGGAGAGTTTTCCTGAGCAGGACGAGGAAGGCTAGTATTGCATGCAATGTTGTTGTAATTGTTATTAATAATTTGGCAGCTTAATTGAGAGATGAAATTGTGAGTGTTGGGATCGATCCCTTGTGCAATGAGCTTCTTTTTAATGCAAGTGTTCCAAAAATTCTTAACCTCATTGTCAGTTCTTCCAGGCAAATGCTTAGCTATCTGAGCCCACCTGTTGCCTAAAATCCTATGAATATCTATGATGATCCTCTCTTCTTGTTCTGTAAATGAACCCCTTTTCAGATCTGGTCTCAGGTAATTAATCCACCTCAGCCTGCAACTTTTCCCACATCTCTGCAAACCTACCAATTAAGAATATTCCAAAAACAAGTTAAAAAATCAATGCATTTTCAAATTAAAAGATGTGTAATTAATTATACCTGCAAATTTAGGAACAGAACTCCAAGAGCCATGGTCACGAGTAGTGATATATTTGATAAGTTTCTCATCTTCCTCAGGGGACCAAAGCCCCTTCTTTACTTTCTGTTTGCTGCAGCAGTTATGTCCCATTCTTGGCTATTAGCTAGCTAGCTAGCAACCAGCTTTAAGTTTTGGTGAATTTGTTGCTTGTTCCTTTGTAACCTTTCTTTCCTTCTACAATTTTGAAATTGAAAATAATCTCTCCTCAATATATAATGTAGATGTTTCTCTTAATTTGGCTACAGGACATATACTGTAATGACAGAGACAAGTAATGAAAGAGAAAGAGAGAGAATAAACATTTCAACTTGAGGTTTACTCATTAAGAGGAGGACCAATTGGTATCATTGAGTGTTTCAGCAGTTTCCAATTCAGCCAAATGAACCATTCTTTAAAAAAAAAAAAAAATGGAACACTTACTGAAACCTCTTGAAGTTTGTTAAAATATTAGATAATTGAAATAAGATAAAACAACTTTTTTAATATGTATTTAGATTCCACAGTGATTTGAGTTGTGATCGAACTTCTATTGATATTTAATGTTTCTGACAGATTGAAAATTCAAAAAATAAAAATCAGCTTAACCTTTTAATTCTAAAAACTTTCACATATATCATACTTCCACAAATCTTAGAAAATCCCAATGATTTTTTTTCCTGAAAAAATCATAGCTTGTTGCATTTGAGTCGTGAAAGAAAATTTAAAATTTTCTAAAATTAATTCAAATAATTTTAGACTTGGAGGGCTAATTAGGTCAATTAAAGTATATATTTAGTCTCTTTGGAGATATAGCTTGAAGATGATGTTGATGTGTACCCTGATACTTTATGCATGTATATTAGTTTTTTTGAGTATATATAAAATAAATGGGTCAAGTGACCTTAGGGTACTCATTAAAGATATATTTTTAGAAAGTTTTCATATCATTTTTATGAGAAATATAAAAAATTATCAAAACATTAATTACTTTTTTTTTCCATAAAAATTTTACAAAAATGAATCTTTAATGAGTGTCATTAAGGCATTCGTTAGCATTTCCCAAAATAAATCTCTATTGATGACTTCTTCCTTTCAATAAAGTGAGGATAATGATAAAAACATAAAATTACATATTTTAATGTAGTAAAAATATTTTTTAATAAAATGCAATTTCCAATGTATTCAAATCTATTTTTTTTTAATATTTTAGCTACATACTTTATTAAAAGTTATAGGATCGATATACTCACTAGATATTTATTATATATATAGTTATCTTATAATGAAAGATTCCTCATTTTATTAAATTAAGAACTAAATAAAATAATTATAGAAAAAAAAAACATATTTCAATATATAAAAAAGTAAATAACATTATATTAAATTTAGATTATTCCCGTCTTTTGTTTTAGTTTTTAACTTAATAAAATGAGAATTTTCTAATTTCAAAGTCCCTTATTTATATATTATAATTGAACCTTTTTTTTTTTTGAGAACATATAATTGTTACTGCATTTTCTTATCGTGTCAAGTTAATTAGTTTAATTAAATTTTATACATATAGACCTTCTTTATTTTAGAGATTGTCACACACACATTTTTTTAAGACAATTATGTTCCATAAAATACAAGGATAACTATATTCTATGTATAATTGTCCAAAATAGATATACATGATCTTGGTGGTTCTTGCCATATATCACATTAGTTTCATAATTTTCGTTTTCACTCCATACATATCATTTTCTTATTAGGAGGGCAAATATGCATATATGGCTACTATAAATATATTTAAAAGTTTTTATTTATATAATACTTTAATTTTAAAGTTATGAAAAAATGAGTACTTCTAATTTCTCAAAAACAATTTCAACTTGAAGATTAATAATGAAATACAAATGCATATACTCTTTTACTCAAGGTTAACAATATTATTATATTAATACAACATGCCTGTGTCTAAATTTATATATAAAGTATATGTTGCTTAAGGTTGTCAATTTTATTGATGTCATTGAGATGACGATTAGATTTTGATGATTTTCACCCTTAATGGCTTTCTTGGTATTTTATGTTATTAAACTATACTTTTTATATTAATTATTAGTTATTAGAGGAATTATATATCACGTGGAAAAAGCAAAGCCGTGACAAATTAAAACACAAAAGACTTTTAAAAACACATATATGTCCTTCTTCAACTTTTTTACAAAATGTCAATTTTTGGTTTCACACACAAATTATTACCAAGGGCAAAGTGAAATATTTCCCTATGACTAAAGTAAATCTAGTATTATCCCTCTTCTCTAGTAAATTTTCTTAGAAGTTAATGACATGTGTCACCTGCCGTCAAAATTGTACATGAATGTGAAACAAAGCTTTTGTTAATGGTCCATTATGGGAGCGATAATTCGGGAAAAAAAAAAAAAAAAGAAGCGAACTTTCTCATGTTTAAAGCTTACGAAATCCTCTTGGTGATATTAATAAAATAAAATAACGTTGTTTTATGGTAAATTAAAAAAAAATCAAAATTATATCGTTTTTATGGTGATTATATCATTATTTTTTCTTGATTTAATCTCTATATCACATCTCTATCAATAATATTACTATAACTATCAACTTTTTTTAGTTCAAAATAGTGATGAAATCCATTCATTTTCTGCCCGATTTATTTATATATATATATATATATATATATATATATATATATATATATGTTAAAAATAAAAATGGATTGTTCATTAAAATTTGTGTTGAGCTATTTAATATTGTGAGTCATGGAGGATTTTGATGAGTTTTAGAACATAAAGTGAGAAATAGATTATAATTATACCACATAAAAAGAAAATTTTAATTTTTCTCATTAAATGAATTAGTACTTAGCTTAATGAGACCATGATTTAGAATAGAATATAATGACATCATACAATCCATATAGTCGACTGTGCCTAATGAGAAAAAATGTGGTTTGATTTGGTTAAACGAATCGGTACCCAATTAAAAAGAAACAAAAACAATATCATAGATTACACAAAGGGAGATATATTGTTGAGGTCAATATGTTGATTAAGTATGAGATTAACTAATTAATGCTTATAGTCTCAATCCCCTTAATTACAAACCGGATTCTAAAAATGGTCTTTATTCATGAATTTGTAACAATATTGGTATGAGAGTTAACTGCTCAAAAAATTTGGATTGAGCCAAATTAATTCCCTCCTTTTGCTTAACCTTCTAGAATAGAAGGTCAAATATAATAAAGCCAAAGCTTTTTCTCCCGTTTGAAGGAAGGGACCTGAATCGCATTCTAATTAAGAAGGGCTAGCTTATACATGATTAAGCCTGATGAACCACCGTTTCATTGTAGAATCTCCTCTATGAATTATTGCTACCGACAATTCATATGATCATGATCTTAATTTATAAATTGATTTCAATGTTCAAAAGCCAAACAAACTTGATTACCCCCACTTATCGAGCTATCAATGCATTGTAAAACAATTTTAAAAAAATAAAAAAAAAATATTTCCCCACATAATAGATTAGAAATAAAAAAATAATTTTATCCTATAAATTTTTAATTTTAATATTTATGTAGTCAATGTGAATATATTAATTTCAATGTTGTTTATACATCTTTCATAAATCTCTAAATTTACACTTGTTGTTGTTAATGTCCTTAGCCTTAGGGTTTCTTTTCTTTTACAACAGGTATTTGTGGTAGTTACATAATATTTCTCACTCTCATACGTGGCCATTTATGAACCTCGTCTTCATTGTACTTTTCTCAATGCATGAAACAACTTTGAGTCAAAAATTCCCTTCTCCTTCTGCAACCATACAGATCACGAGGGTGTATTATATATTATACATATATAACCTCTTTTATGGGTAATGCTACATCGATCTAGACCGGGCCGGCGGTTCGGTTCCGGTTCGGAACCGAACCGAACCGTCCGGTTCCGGTTCCACTTTGTGTGGAACCGGAACCGAACCGGTTAATTCCGGTTCGGTTCCGGTTCCACACTAAAATGGAATTGGAACCGGAACCGGAACCGGAACCGAACCGTTCGATTCCGGTTCCGGTTCCGGTTCCATTCGGTTTTTTTTTTTTTTTTTTTTTTTGAAAATAAAAGTTAAATTACAAATAATTACTTTAAATTATTTTTTTTGAAAATAATTACAAATAAAATTACATAATTACAAATAAAATTATGTAAATTACAAATTACGTTAAATTACATTACATAATTACACTAAATTACAAATAAAATCATTATTTAAAAAATTAAAAAAAAATATTAATCCGGTTCCAACCGGAACCGTACGGTTCCGGTTGGAACCGTTGGAACCGTTGGAACCGAACGGTTCCAACGGTTCCAACCGGTTCGGCTAGGGGAGGAACCCTAACCGAACCGGTTAGGTTCCGGTTCGGTTCCGGAACCGGAACCGGAACCGGTTGGAACCGGAACCGTCCGGTTCCAACCGGTTCGGTTCCGGTTCGGTTCCGGTTCCGAACCGGAACCTTGGCCGGGTCTACATCGATCCATGTAAAATTTCTTTTAGAATTTAATTTATTTATATATGTCGTTTTTCTAGTTGGTGTAGTAAAAATTCATGTAGCTTTTCTTTTCCTAAGCCTGGATGATAATAAGATCTTTATGGATTTTTATTTTTTATTTTTTTTTTAAATTTATAGTCAGAAAATTTCAATTCTAAATTGAGATTTGAAACGATTTTTTGATCTGAATAAAAAAATTAAACATGAATTTAGGAAATCCAAACCATTTGATCAGAGATTCAGAATGATTTTTCATTCTAATTTAAAAATCATCCAGAATCAATACTAGATCGAAATTGATAAATCTCAATCAGTCATGATCAATTGTGATCTCTAGGTTCAAGTCTCTCGTATACATTATATTTATTGAAATTGTCCCCCTCTGTTAGGATGTAACCTTCTCGTTTTATTTATCTATTTTCATTTTTGGTGCTTGCTTTAAGAAAAGAAAAGAAAAAGTAAAGAAAGTAGATATGATACACTATCTAGATTCAAATACTGGAGCTCGATCAGATAACATACAGTTGATCTAGGCAAGTTCCCGGATATTTTTTTATTATAAATATTGGTAGATATTTTTGTAATATTCGAAAAAAGAAAAAGAAAAAAACATTAAATATCGGTATTTTTTTTATGCAGAATTCGAAAAAAGAAAATGACATTAAATATAATGGAATTCATATTAGAATATATACAAGTGTGAGTACATTGGGGAAATCTGTCAATATCTAATCACTGATAGGAAATCAAAATATATTAACCATGAAATATTGTCAATAAAGTTTCTTAAGGTGATATGCTGATTAGGGGTGACAATTTGGGTCAGGATATGTTTATTCGTTCGATTCGATTCGCTTTAAAGCGAATACGGGTTTGAAAAATGGATTCGTTTAATAAATGAGTCAATTCGATTCGATTTGTTTATTAAACGAATCGAATACGAATTTAAGCTCATTGATTCGTTTATGATTCGTTTTATTATTTTATTTTACTAGTTATTGTTATTTTCAATTAAGATACTAGAAAATTATGGCTAATTACCATAGAAAAATAATATTGTTGATATTTAATGAGATTTTTTTAGTAAATATATTAATTACATATTTTCATGTGTATATATTTGTCAAGAATTAATGTAAATCAATTATGGTGAATTATGTTATTAAATAATATCATGACTAAACGAATATTCGTATTCGATTCGTTTAATAAATGAATCGAATACGAATTATGATATTAGGATTCGTTTAATAAACGAATTGAATACGAATCCATCACATTTTGATTCGATTCGTTTTGATTCATTTTGTTACCCTAATGCTGATAGCTGCGTGTGTGTGTATATATATATAATTTCATTACGTAATGGACTTTTAAGTCTTAAGCATATTCATGATTAATATTTGTACTAGTTATTAGGTTCTGTTAGTCCCAAGAATCTGGAGAATCTTTTTGATATAAATTGAAACATATTATCAAGTTGAATGTGGGGTCTATTTGTACTAGAAAAAAATAACTATATATATTGGTTTTTAAGCTAAACAGCGAGATTTATTGGATCATTATTTCTTACACTTGCAATATTGTACTTATTCATGATCATATATATATATATATATATATATATATATTGTCAAATATATTTAAATTTAAACCAATAGCGTATCTACATGTTAAAATGCAACACTGTTTTGTTTTATATATACCTCTAAGTTTTTTATATTGCTAACGTCCGAAAGTATCCAATAGCATTGCACATAATAATAATATATCCTACGTTAGGGAACAAGTGGCCTTTCAAAATGTGACTTGTCCACTTCTCTCAAACCAATATAGGAGGCTTGATCGTGTATTTAACACAATATTAGAGTAATGCTACTATTTCTACCAATTTCAAATTTTGTATATCATATACCATAATTTTCATCCATTTAGATATAAAATCGGTCCATCGGATATGTATATCAGAAAGAATAATATTTTTATTTTAAATATATTTATTTTCTAGTGCCATTGCAAGTCAACTCATCTGTATCTAAAAATTCAAGCAATAATATATAATTGCACAAGATTCATTAGTTTTAAACAATTTGTTGAACAACAAATTAATTAATGAGACAAGATGAAGTGTTCAAGTGGTAATTATCAAATTAAAGCTTACACTTCAAACCGATAATGATTTGAGTCTATCTAATTTGACAATTACATTACTTCACTTCTTTTGCTTGATTGTTGGTTAAATGCTACGTACTAAAGATTCCATCATCTTATTCGTCCCAGTGTTTGGTATATGAACGTGTTGATTAATTTATAAGTGAGAGGGATGTATCCATTTACTTTCATGACTATTTATTCATTAAAATTTTTGTTGGTGTATTTAATTTTGAATTAGTTTGATAATCACCTTATAATTATTTTTTTTAAAAAAATAAATATAGATAGTACCATGTGATAGATTTTTATTATATGTATGGATATATCAAATAGCTGCTTAACACTCTCTCTAATAGACTCGCACGTCTCCGTAAACTATTGATCAAAAATATTTCTCATAGTGATAATTCTCAATTTCTTTCTTTTTTTTTAAATAATTATGTCACCATAATAAATATTTGTAGGTAATTTGTTTTTTCATACATTTATCTATATGTCTTTAAACTAATCTGAATAATTTAGATTAATAATATACGTGTATATAAGATAAATAATATTTACCATATAATAACGAAATAAAAATGCAGTACTATATATAAATGATTATATTATTTACATAAATCGGAATGATGGTCGAGTATCAACTCCAACAGCATGTTAGCAAGAGATCATTTTTTAAAATGCCAAAGACAAATAATATTATATTGAAAAATATATTTTTTCTGTTTTTTAATGTATTCTTTATATATGTGTGTAGGTATTATGTGGTGCGTGCATCTATATTCATGTGGATGCAAGGTGAAGTACTAACATGGAAAATTTATACGGACATTTGCATTATAAAAATATATACATACATATATATATATATATATACACACAGTGACACATATACACACCAGAGATATTTTGGATCAAGGAAAATTAATAAGATAAATTTTTTTGCAAGTGAATTACAATTTATAATGAGAAGTGAAAAGGAAAATGTGAGAGATTAATCGTAAAGTTAATTTCTAGTTTAGCGTAAGCAAAGTTAATTTCTAGTCCACAAGGGGCGTGTCTTTGGTGTATGTTTTTGAATTTTACCTTGAGATCATGAGTTCGAATTCAATGAGTACGTTTATGTTAAGAATTTGAGATAATCAGAGATTTTACATGCTTCACTTAAATCCGAAAAGGATGATTTAACAGTGAAATTCCAAATTATTAAAAAAAAGAAAGTTAATTTTTATATTTTCATGTGTTGTTATCATCTTATAGTGTCGGTTATAAATTAGTTCAGCTGAAATTTTCAGATATTTTTCACCTGCGAAAACAAAATAATATATTTATTTTTATTATATATAACAAAATAATTTATATAATTTATATATCCATCACAAAGCAACATTGGGTACATAAATCAATCTTCTAAGTTACCGTATATGAATTGCAAGATACATGAACCCATCACAACGGGTCAATCAATATCATGTGAGAAACTAATTGTAGAATGAAAGAGATATAAAAATTTGGCAAAATCATATTTAATTATCCTACAGATAGTCATAATATTATTTTAATCCCTATAATTTTGAAAATACAAGTTTTATGCCGTTAAATATTTTCCGTTAATTTTAAGTCATTTTTATCAAATTAGTGTTGAATTACTTGAATACCCTAAAATTGTCCAAATATAATTTTTTTGAAATTTTTTTTTGATGAAAAGTGTTTCAATTAACAAAAATAATAATAATAATAACAGCACATGACATATATTAAAGTTTGTATTTTTAAAAACTGTATGGATTAAAATTTATATTTCTAAAATTATAGGGATTAAATTATGATTATGATAATTTATAAGATAGTTAAGTGATATTTTCCTTAAAAATTAATATAATTTTTTTCTTCTCCAAGGTACATTAATTTACAAATAAAATAAAATAAAATAAAAATCAAAAGAATAACCTAGCTCTAGAAATAAGGTTAATTCTCGAATTTTCCTATATGCGATTGTGATGACGTTTGGTTGTCGGTTGTAAATTGGTTCAGCTGAATTTTTCAGATATTATTCACATGCGAAAATGGGGAAAAAAACCATTAATTATTGAAACTTCTGTTCACATATTTAATTTTGGATGAATTATTTTAACTTAAAATTTTGACATAGTCATTAATCTCATATAATTCAATGAAAATATTGAACATAAAAATAATATTTAACTATGTCGATTCATCCATCATTGAATTACATGAAATTCACACCTTAAGATTTGTGTTAAAATATTAAGTTGAAATTAAGTCAAAATATTACATGAAATAATATTATTTTCCCCTGATTAATAATATTAATAACCCTCTTTCTATTAAAAAAAATGTCAAAATTAAGCTGAGATAGACTAACCCGCTGTTTTAATAAATATAGCACAATAATATTTAGATATCCACGAAAAATCGAAATTGGTTACTTGAATTAATCTTATAAGATATCATATATTATCACAACAATATTTAGACACTCATAAAGTTTTTCTTTACTCCCAAGTATAAGAGTGTCGAAGTAATAGAATAACCGGTAAATTCTGGATTGATACACAGAGAATAGATTTAATATGATAAAATAATAATTTAACTAATAAAATAAAAATAATAAAATAAAATAATGGGGTTAAGGGATCCACTCTTAATATTTCAAATATAAAATAATTTTTATTTTTTATTTTTTATAAAATATAAATTATAATTATTTCTAATCAATTTATTTCATGATTATCAGCCAGGTATCAATCTGTTATGTCGATAATTAGTTATGTCAAGATACTAAATATGCCAAAATATGTAGAACCGTATTGTCTATAACTAATTCAAATTAGACCCGGCCGGTGGTTCGGGTTCCGGTTCCATTCGTTTTTTTTTATTTATTGAAAATAAAAAATTGAAATTGATAAATCAATATATTTAAAATTATGAATTTGAATTTATATAATACACTTACATTACATAATTACATTAAATTATAAATAGAATTCTTATCTAAAAAAAAATTATTATTCAAACCGGTTCGGCTAGGGTAGGAACCCTAACCGAACCTGTTAGGTTCCGGTTCCGAACCGGAATCTTGGTCGGGTCTAATCCAGATTTTTAATAGTCCACTCTCTTATAATTATGCGATTCAATATTATATGTGTCAATCGGAGACTATCTACTGCTATTCAAAGGTCCTCTATAAATTAGAAAGAGTACGAATTTATCTGGAAAATAATCATATTTTATAAAATATAATATAAATAAAAATCACATAAATTTTCATGCCACTAGCTTCACCATTTACCTCAGTATATTACAAATTAGCAGAACAAGTTATATATAAAAACACTCATAATTTTATTAATAAAAGAAAAATACGCACAAGTGTTCATCTCACAAAGTCTCAGAGAGACCTGTGAGAAATTTTGCTGAGGAATATGAGAGGTGAACACCTCTATTTTATAGAAGAGATGCTCACATCTTACTTTGCAAATTGCAAAGTCTTGGAAATTGGAATTTGAAATATTTCGGTGGGTTGACAATTTTATATATATGTATATTATTCTTTTATATTTTTGTCTTTTTTATATTTTGTTTTCTATTCTTTTCTCTATTGAGATGGGTTCAAGTTACACTTGGTGTAACTCTAAAGAGTTATATAACTTCTAGCACGATCTAGAAATAGGCAAGTTTCATGAAAAGACCATACCTAAATGTAGGCATGGTACATAGGTACAGTGATGCTGTCCGAGCTCGCGGCCAGTCAGGAGTACAAAGTAGCTCACGAGGGACTAAACCGGAGAATAAAGGAGTCGCCACCCAGTGTGAACTGGGAAATGATTTAAGACCACACTCACCCCTCGCAAGGGAAGACCTCAAACCGTTGGGTTCGGAATGATCTCTTACTTATGCCAATTGTAATGAACAGATTTATGCAATAATATGACCAAGTCTTATGCAACACATACAAGATAATTTAATCAACACACAAATTTGCACACCCATAAACGTAAATAAAAAATGAAGGAAAATGCATAATTCTATAAACATATTAAATAAAGAAGTGCGAAAACGTAAATAAATAATAACAGTAAAAGCGTTAATATAAAGAGAGATAATTAAGTACGTAATGCAAAAGAAATAACTAAAAAGACAAACATGCATAAAATATGATTAAAAAAATGGCCTGTCCACTGTATGCGAGTTCGTGTAGCTTTCGGAAACGCGTTCGAACGATATGAGATATGATGCATGGTAAAACAGAGTGCATGCGCGTTCGAGTTGCGTTCAAAAATGTGTTCGAACGGAGTGAGGCATAATGCACGCGTTTGAGCAGCGTTCGAGAACGCGATCGAACGAGATTACAAAAACAACATCTATAATGACATAAACACATGCGTGTTTCTCAAGTGATATGTGGAGTTGTATCTCAAGTACAGACCGCACTACCGTCCATTTGAATTCGGCTACGGAATTTATGTCTGGGTTTCCATCCGATATACCACGAGAGGCAACACTCAAGCATTAACACAACACAATCCCAATGTTGACATACATGAAATATGATAATGCATATGACAATAAATGACCGAAGAGATAAATATGTGAAATAACTGGGAAGATAAATAACACAAAATGAATGCGGAATTATAAAACAACCATAAATGTAAATTAAATGCGAAATAGTAAAAAGACAAATAACACGAAATAAATGTCGAATAATAAAATATGTGACCAAAGAATTTGGCCGTTTTCAATGTAGGACTTCGCATGCCCGCAAGCATGCTGTTTCCAGGACGACAAAATAGAATATAACAAAGGGTGCCCTCAGGTCTTACCTTTTAAGTCGCTTACCGGGAGCGCGTTGGGATGTCGCCGGAAGGGTTAACATTTCCGCTATTTTTCTGGTTCGCTTGTTCGCTGTTTCCACTCGTTATTTCCTCTGTTTTCACTCACTATTTTGGACGGTTTTGTCAACTGTTTTTGTCTCGGTTTAGGGGCTGTTTTAGAAACTGTTTTGTATCGGTGTATGAGGTGTTTTAAGAGCTGTTTTGTCTCGGTTTATTGGGTGTTTTAGGAACTATTTGGGGGCTGATTCGGCACTATTTTGGTTGTATTTTGGGAGTGTATTTTGGGTGGTCTGGCTCACGATTTTACTGCTTTGTTGATCGGTTTGGTGGCTGCTGCTTGGCTTTATGTTTTTCGGTGGTGTGTATCTCTTTGGTGGGCTGTTTTGTGAATGTTTTGAATGGTGGATGAGTTAAGTTTATTTGTTCGGTGATAAAGGGCTGATTTGTTGTTGTTTCATTTGATTCCACGTCAAAGCCTGCATGTGTTGGCTTGTTCTTGGTTCACGCACAAGTGGCCATGCCTCACGTTGACTGTTACTTTGTTGGTCTTCCACTTGTTGCTTTCTCTTTTGGCTTTTTGTTTATTTCTTGGTTTTCTTTTGTTTGCAGGTTGGTCACGGCTTTAGGCTTATTTCTTGTTTGTTCGAATGTTTAGTGGAGGGCAGGCCGGGTTGAAGGTTTGGGCGTGGATTTTTGTTGATGGTGTTTGAGCAATCTGTTGCTGTGTGTGTGTGTGTTATTGAATGTGAGGCTTTATTGTAAGAGCGGCCCGTGTTTGTTTGAAAGAGTGAGCCGTGTCTATCTCTAGGGTTGGAGAAATTGTTTTTGATTTGTTTATGGGCTGGTATTGCCGTGAGTCTCTCTTAAGGGTTGCTTTTGTTGTTTACCGAGTCAATGTGTGAGAGGAGAGAAGATGAGAGAATCAAGGGGCATGTGGTGTGTGTGTCAGTGTCGAGAGAGAGAGCCTTAGGTTTTCTAGGGTTTGTTTTGCTTTTTTTTGTTCGGTTGAGGTGAGGGTGAAGTGATGGTGGCGTGAGAGCTGCTTTGGCGTCAATAAGTTTGTCTTGTTTGAGAGGGAGATAATGGAGGCGAGAGACTAGGGTTAGGGTTTTGTTTTTGGCTTGAGGATTCAGAGGGGATAGGTTTAGTTTAGTGGTCTTTATATAGTGGTGTATTAGGGTTAGGGATGTGCATAGGCTTTGGATGGGTGTGTATGGGCTTTGGGCCAAGATTAATGTTTGAAACAGAAATCGACTAAGCGATCATACGGCTAACTAGCGATTTTAAATTTGACAAGCTATTAAATTTAGAATTTTCCCTTCCGACGTCTTTTTCCCGCGACTTCCGTAACTTATCGGGTAGTGCCTCCTTACAAGGCTTATCATCGGGCTCTATGTAAAAATACAGTGTCTACAGTCGCCCTCACTTTGATGGGATTGTGCAGTGTGTAACAGTGACAATCCTATCAAAGTTATACATGTATTTTTACTTCTCTGGCTCGTCAGCTGTCGCCGAACTTACTTGTTGTTCTGAGATGCTTCAAACTGATTTGATCTAGTGGTGAGGTGCTTCGACCCCTAGTTTATTCCCGAACCGTTACTTGAGAGGTGGTCCATTCGCGAACCATTACTTGAGAGGTGGATGGTTCATTCCCGAACCGTTATCGATGTGAGGTGATGATGGTCCATTTTCGAACCGTTACTGATAAGATGGTGGTCCATTTTCGAACCGTTATGATGTGAGGTGGTTCATTTCTGAATTGTTACTGATGAGAGATGGTGGTCTATTTCCGAACCATTATTGATGTGAGGTGGTTCATTTCCGAACCATTACTGACGTGAGATGGTGGTCCATTTCTGAACCGTTACTGATGTGAGGTGGTTTATTTTCGAACTATTACTGATAAGAGATGGTTCATTTTCGAACCGTTATTTTATGAGTGGTAGTCCATTCCCGAACCGTTACTGATGAGATGTGGTTCATTTCCAAACTGTTACTGATGAGAGATGGTCCATTTCCAAACCATTTACTGAGTTGAGTTGATGGCAAGGCGCTTCGATCTCTGGGCTTTGTTCCCGAACCACCGAGTTGAGGGTCTTGTTCCCGAATTGAGCTGAGGGTCTTGTTTCCGAATTGAACTGATGGTCTTGTTCCTGAATTGAGCTGAGGGTCTTCTTCCAGAATTGAGTTGAGGGTCTTGTTCCCGAATTAAGTTAAGGGTCTCGTTCCCGATTTGAGTTGTGGGTCTCGTTCCCGATTTGAGTTGTGGGTCTTGTTCCTGAATTGAGTTGAGGGTTTTGTTCCCGATTTGAGTTGTGGATCTTGTTCCCAAATTGAGTTGTGGGTCTTGTTCCCGATTTGAGTTGTGGGTCTTGTTCCCAATTTGAGTTGTGGGTCTTATTCCCAAGGAGTTCCTCATCTTTGCCGCTTTTACTTTTTCTTCAAAGTCTGCGATAACAAAACAAAGAATATTGTGTTTATATGATGCGTATGCATGGAAGCATTTCCTATTCCGATGAGTTAGGCCTTCTCGAGCTCTTTGGAGACCTTTGCCTACAAATGTCTTTAGTCGCCCCCTGGACCTGCTCATAATTTCCTTCTGCCAGTTCTCTTCTGGTGATTGCTCAGTTCTCTTTGGTCCTATGACTCAAGATCTCGTTATGTCCTTGATTCATGAGGTGGTAGACTGGTCGCCCCCAGACTTGGTTTAACTTTCTGCTCTCCGCTGCTTGCACTAGTTCAAGTTAGACTACGGGATATGGCACTCTGTACCAACATACTATGCTACAAAATAGTCCCAATAGTTATACATATTATTGCCTTCAATGAATCCCCATTAATGAAACCAGAGAACCTTCAAAGCACTCAATGCAACTCAAATATGAGTTTTTGAATAAATCATCTAAGTTAGACTCAAAGTGTGTGTGTGCAAAGGTTCTTTTACAGCTTGGTCCCTAGGTAAGCCAACTCAATGACTTCGTTTCAAAAATTGGGATCGATGGGTCAAACCAACCTAGATGTCTCAATTATGTTCTGTGATTGCTTTTCTGTGCTCAATGTGGTATGGTTTTCTTTTTCTCTTGTCTTGTTTTCTCCTTCTTTTTTTTTTCCTTTTTTCTTTTTTTTTTCCCAACACACCTACACTTTAAGGTAGCATTTCTCCTCATGGTGGTCCTAATACTCGCCCATGGGTAGCTTCATGCTTCACGCTTATCGGTTATAGGTGGTTTTTTTTTTTAATTTTTTTATTATTATTATTTTTTACTTCAGAGACTATTCTTTTATTTTCAACCATAACATACATCATAGAACAAGCAAGTCAGGATAGACATCTAAGCGAACGGTCATTCATTGACCCATAATTTCTTCAACTAGTCACCTTATCGACTAATCAGGCTTTCACCGCTAAGACCCTATAGTTAAGTGCTCACGAGTCTAGCCTAACTATTAAGGACTTTTTTTTCCCATTTATTTCTCAGCTTTCTCTTCCTCGACATCTATGTTTTCTAAACTTTTTTTGACAAGTCTTTCTTCGCTAACCCAACAGATATCTATGATGGCCTTTAAGATACAGAGGTTAACATGATGCGTGTATGCGTGCGATGCATTAGATGCAAGTGGTTACCAAAATAATATATATCCTTCCGACCTTATTTCTCCCACACTCGTGGTAAGTCCATTTCTATCCTAGGTATGGCTTATTTTACGCACTGATGTTGGTACAAAAAATCACTCTCTCCTAGGCTACATGGTGAAACTTGGCTACCTCAGTCCCTTTCCATCGATAACAGACAAAGACCGCCCATTTACAATATTGACTAAGCCTATTATGAGGATCGTGCTATTGTCTAGAAATGACGAATTAGGCCTTCGGTAAGTAAATAAATATGCCATAACAAGGCGTATCCTTCCTGGATGAAAACCAGTGTAGATATCGGACTCATGCTTCTAGCATATTTAGATTATGATCGGATTTTCTAAGACCATCAAGGTTTTCATACAAGTTGGCCCATTATCATTTCAAAGCATTCAATCATATTATTGCGAGGTGCAAACTTGTCCCAGTTGAAAAAGGCCCAACGGGTTTACACTTTTAAGATAACGTGGCTAAAAAACTTCAAATGATAGGGGGCTCAAATACAAAGTAGCCCATCGTTATTTTGGAAGTTTTTGGCCCAATCGTCATAAGACATAAACTCGTCCCAGTTTAAATGGCCCAACAAGTTCGTATCTTATGACGAGAAGTCTAACTGGATCCAAATGATGATGGTCCCAAACACAAACATAAAAGGGTGGCTTCTATAGGTCATACAACTATGGTTCACATGCGGGTTTATAAGAGTATAGATAAAGGCTCCCACCGATGAAGGGTTGCCCACAACTAGGTCTCTCCACTCAAGGGTTCGAGCGACCAAGTGAGCGCACCTTTTTTATATCCTAAGGTACGTGCCAACGAGTGATGATACCATATAACGATCCGCCGCTTCGAGGGAAAATGACTTCACGATACGTGATGCCATCAAAGTAAGAAAGGGTATGCAAAATATATGAGACAAATTTAACTAAAGCAAAAATCACAAATATTACAAGACATTATTTTGGGGCCGATTCTCTATCTCCAGTGGAGTCGCCAGACTGTAGGCATGGTACAAAGGTACGGCGACGCTGTCCAAGCTTGCGGCCCATCGGAAGTACGCAGTTGCCCGCGATGGACTAAATCGGAGAATAAAGGAGTCGCCACCCAGTGTGAACTGGGAAATAATTTAAGGCCGCACTCACCCCTCGCAAGGGAAGACCTCAAACCGTTGGGTTCAGAATGGTCCATTATTTATGCCAATTGTAATGAACAGATTTATGCAATAATATGACCAAGTCTTATGCAACACATATAAGATAATTTAATCAATACACAAATTCACACATCCATAAACGCAAATAAAAAATTAAGGCAAATGCATAATTCCATAAACATATTAAATAAAGAAGTGCGAAAACGTAAATAAATAATAATAGTAAAAATGTTAATATAAAGAGAGATAATTAAGTACGTAATGCAAAAGAAATAACTAAAGAGACAAGCATGCACAAAATATGATAAAAAAGGGGCCTGTCCACAGTATACGCGTTCGTGTAGCGTTCAAAAATGCATTCGAACTGTCTGGGATATGATGCATGGTCAAACGGAGTGCATGCGCGTTCGAGTAGCGTTTGGAAACGCGTTCGAACGGAGTGAGACAGAATGCATGCGTTCGAGTAGCGTTCGAGAACGCGTTCGAATGAGATTACAAAAACATCATCTATGATGACATAAACACGTGCGTGAATGTTTCTTAAGCGAAACGTGGAGTTGTATCCTAAGTACAGACCGCACTATCATCCATTCGGATTCGGCTACGAAATTTATGTCTGGGTTTCCATCCGATATACCATGAGAGGCGACACTCAAGCATTAACACAACACAATCATTAACCCAATGTTGACATACATGAAATATGATAATGCATATTACAATAAATGACCGAATAGACAATATGCGAAATAACAAGGAAGATAAATAACACAAAATAAATGAGGTATAATAAAACAACCATTAATGCAAATTAAATGCGAAATAGTAAAAAAGATAATTACACGAAATAAATATCGAATAATAAAATATGTGACCAAAGAATTGGGCCCTTTTCAATGTAGGACTTCGCATGTCCGGTTGGATCCACGAAGATAAAATAGAATATAATAAAGGGTGTCCTCATGTCTTACCTTTTAATTCACTTATCGGGAGCGCGTTGGGATGTCGCCGGAAGGGTTAACATTTCCGCTGTTTTTCTAGTTCGCTCGTTCGCTGTTTCAACTCGATGTTTCCTATATTTTCACTCGCTATTTTGGACGGTTTTGTCTACTGTTTTTGTCTCGGTTTAGGGGCTATATTAAGAACTGTTTTTATCTCGATTTAGGGGCTGTTTTAGAAACTGTTTTGTATCGGTTTATGTGGTGTTTTAGGAACTATTTTATCTCAGTTTAGGGGGTGTTTTAGGAACTGTTTGAGGGCTGATTCGATACTGTTTTGGTTGTATTTTGGGACTGTTTTGGGAGTGTTTTTTGGGACTATTTTGGGAGTGTATTTTGGGTGGTCTGGCTCACGGTTTTGTTGCTTTGTTGATTGGTTTGGTGGCTGCTGCTTGGCTTTGTGTTTGTTGGTGGTGTGTATCTCTTTGGTGGGCTGTTTTGTGAATATTTTGAATAGTGGATGAGCTACTGTTAAAGGTTTATTTGTTTGGTGATAAATGGCTGCTTTGTTGTTGTTTCCTTTGATTCCACGTCAAAGCATGCATGTGTTGGCTTGTTCTTGGTTCACGCACAAGTGGCCATGCTTCACGTTGACTGTTACTTTTTTGTTGGTCTTCCACCTGCTGCTTTCTCTTTTGGCTTTTTATTTATTTCTTGGTTTTCTTTTGTTTGCAGGTTGGTCACGACTTTAAGGTTATTTCTTGTTTGTTCGTTTGTTTAGTGGAGGGCAGGCCGGGTTGAAGGTTTGGGCGTGGATTTTTATTGATGGTGTTTGAGCAATCTGTTGCTGCGTGTGTGTGTTATTGAGTGTGAGGCTTTGTTGAAAGAATGACTCGTGTGTGTTTGAAAAAGTGAGCCGTGTCTGTCTCTAGGGTTGGAGAAATTGTTATTGATTTGTTTATGGGCCGGTATTGCCGTGAGTCTCTCTTAGGGGCTGCTTTTGTTGTTTGCCGAGTCGATGTGTGAGATGAGAGAATATGAGAGAAGCAAGAGGCCTGTGGTGTGTGTGTCGGTGTCGAGAGAGGGAGTCTTAGGTTTTCTAGGGTTTGTTTGGCTTAAGATTTTTTTTTTGTTCGGTTGAGGTGAGGGTGAAGTGATGGTGGCGTGAGAGCTGCTTTGGCGTCAATCAGTTTGTCTTGTCTGAGAGGGAGATGATGGAGGCGAGAGGCTAGGGTTAGGGTTTTGTTTTTGGCATGAGGATTTAGAGGGGATAGGTTTAGTTTAGTGATCTTTATATAGTGGTGTATTAGGGTTAGGGTTGTGCATGGGCTTTGGATGGGTGTGTATGGGCTTTGGGCCAAGATTAATGTTTGAAACAGGAATCGATTGAACGATCCCACGGCTAACTAGCGATTTTAAATTTGACTAGCTATTAATTTTATAATTTTCCCTTCCGACGTCCGTTTCTCGTGACTTCCGTAACTTATCGGGTAGTGTCTCATTACGAGGCTCATCATCGGGCTCTATGTAAAAATGCAGTGTCTACACCAAAATTTTTAAAATGGAAAAAAAAATTCATTTTGCCATTTTATCAAACAGTTGGAGAACAAAAGGAATGAGCCGAAGTTGTGTAATCAATTGGCCATGAATTCCTAATTACCCAGTACAAAAAACACTCAACATACACCATTTTAAAAAGGACTCAACATACCTTCGTGAGGCGATAAGTGGGTAGTGCCCAAGTCTCCATTGCTGTCGAGTGCCCAACCTGGAACAATGGTGGAGCAATGTAGAGATTCAACCCAGATAAAGAATTATATTAAAATAAATAAACAAAAAAAAAGGAAAAACAGTTGACCTTGAGAAAGAAAGAAAGAGAACCAACATGCAATTGCAACATGTTAATGCAAATTTTTTTTTTTTTGCGGCAACCTGAAACAATGGTGGATGAGCAATGTAGAGACTCAGACAGATAAAGGATTGAACACCAAATGTAGAGAGAAAGGGAGAGTCAGACATTTTCTTTTGTTGGGTTTAGGATATATTTTGAATGCAATAAATAAGAGACAATTAATGAGATACTTGTAAGAATATTAGCATTAATGAGAAAAAAAATTGACCGTTAGATCTACTTAAATCTAATGGCTTAAAAAGGTATAACTCTTTAGAGTTACACTAATAATCTATACACGATGAATATTTTCCAAGTTCGATTTGAATATACTTGTCACGTTTTTAGGATTTCTAGGTCATGAAGTTCAAATTTCATATACATTTTTCTTGTTGAGTTTCCAAGAAAGTATTTTGCCTACAAAATAAATAAAAATCACAATAAAAATATATAAAAATAAATTTAGTTGTTATTTCATAAATGTGTTAAATTAAGGAGATTAATGAAACTACAAGTTTAAAATGATTAATTTTTCTTTTAATAAATGTGTATTTTTAGTGTTCATCACACTCCCAATTAGCTTATTACTACTCCCTAGTAATTTAAGCGAAAACTAAAAAGAAAAATAAAAAAATTTGTTTCCAAGTTATCATTCTAAATTATCAAATAAGCAAATTCTCTCGTACTTTTTACCCTTCTTCCATGCACCCACAAGAGAAAGTATCAATCAATTCATTGTGCCCATAATATTCACATGTCTTGTTGAAAATAGAGTAATATTTTTATCATAAAATTATATCAGAATTTACACATTTTGACAATGAGAGTTTATTTATATAAATAATAGTTTTTTTTTCAAAAAATGATAATACATCTTTAACCATTGTAACAAGCTTTGGGCCAGTGACTCCCAAAATAGAGGGTTTTAGGGCACTAGGTGTTTAGACGCCCATACAGATTTAATTGCTCAGATCTCATATGACAAAAAGAAAAATGTCTGATTTTCTTACTCTTTCTCCTTAACCCATTTAACGAGCTTTCGACCAATGACTCCCATACGAGTTGGCCTTAGGGAACTAAGTGTTAAAATACCCATACAAACTTGATTGCTTGAGTTAGAGAGGATCAATTTATTCACATTTTTTACTCAAACTCTAACCGTTGTATACGAACAATCACTGCTTGTTAAGATAAGATGTCTGGTTACTAGTACAACATTGATTAATGTTTTTATTTTTATTTTTATTTCTGAAATAAAAACCAAACTTTATTACTTTTAGGTGCTGCCTCCAACAACTAGAAAACTAAATATTACAAAATTTTCACTTACAACTAATGATCATATGTTATCATGTATGTTGATAATACTTGTCAAATGAGCATATGAAAATCAAATTTTAATAATTTTAAGGAGAATTCACAAATTTAAATAATTTAAAAGGAAATGAGCAAAAATACTTGTAAAGAATAACATAAAAAATATTTTTTTTTTAATTTTTTCACACAAAACAAAAGTAATTTTTTTTTTATAAAATAAAAATAAAATTCTAGTAAATTATTCCCCCCCCCCAATCAAATTGAGACACGTTCCTCAATATCTGAAAAATAAAAATTAGAGTTTAGAAGACATCACCGGATTCGTGTGATGTTGACAATTGAATCTACAAACACTGCTACTAAAAAGAAAGGTTATAGTTTAAAAAAACAAAATAGTAAATTAAAAATAGTTGTGATTGTGACTCACATCTTCATCTGATTTTACTTCCAGTAACGGCTTGAGCACCATATATGGGTCGAGAATATATTTCTCATCCAATTTTCTTATAAATTGGCAAACATGGTCTTTTAATGTCAGATTCCAGACTATAATTTAGCAAGTCGATCCATAGGGAATAGATTTAATAAGATAAAATAATAATTCAACTAATAAATAAAATAATAAAATAAAATACTGGGATTAGGAGATCCAATCTTAACATTTCAAATATAAAATAATTTTTACTTTTTGTAACATATATATTATAATTATTTCAATCAATTTATTTCATGGTTATCATGTATTAATTATGCTAATACATGTAATCCGTCTTGTCGATAATTAGTCATATCAATGTACTAATATGCCAAAACATGTAGAACTGTATTGTCTATAACTAATCCAGATTTTTAATAGTTCACTCTCTCATAATTATGAGATTTAAGTATTATATGCGTCAATCGTGGACTGTCTTTAGCTAGTCAAGAGTCCTCTATAAATTGAAAAGAGTACGAATTTATCTGGGAAATAATCACAATTTATAAATATAATATAATATAAATATAAATAACATATATTTTCATACTACTAACTCCCCATTTAATTCGAACATGATACAAATTAGCAGAACAAGTTATAAATAAAAACACTCATAATTTTATAAATAAAAGAAAAATACACACAAGAGCTCATCCCACAATGTCTCAGAGAGAACTGTGAGAAATTTCATTGAGGAAAATGAGAGGTGAGTACTTTTATTTATAGCAAGAGGTGAGCACCTCTTGTTTTGCAAATTGCAAAGTCTTGTAATTTGCAATATTTGAAAGATTTCAATCCACCGAAAAGTGAATTGATAATATATTTTTTTTAATTATTTTTTACTTTTGTTTTTTCTATTTTATTTTTTATACTTTTATCTTTTTATATTTTATTTTCTATTCTTTGTCTTTTATATATATATATATTATATATAGATATATATATATATATATATATATATATATAATACGTTTTATAATAATAATAATATAATAATAATAATAATACATGTGTGTCTTAATACATTATAAGCTCATTTTGTTGCTATATAAACACGGTGAATATTTTCTAAGTCCGATTTGAATTTAGCTGTCACACTCTTTAGGATTTTTGGGTCTTGGAGTTCATATTTCATATCCATTTTTCCCGTTGAGCTTTCAAAGCAGTATTTTGCCTACACAATAAAAAAAATTCATAATAAAAATATATAAAACATAAATTTAATTATTATTTCACAAATGTACTAAAACAAGGGAATTAATGAAAATACAAATGTAAAATAATTATTTTCTTATAATAAATATGTATTTTCTAGTATTCATCAAATATGCTCATGTTAGAAACTAATTTTAGAACGTAAACTGATTGTAGCTAGGATGTAAGAGAAATATAAATTAATCTAACACTCTAAGTACATTTTTTTTTTGGTTAGAGGAGAAATTCAACACAACAAATCTACCGTAATAATACCCACTTAAGTTATCGGTCTAATCCTGAGAGAGTTGGCACGAAAAACAACAATTCATGGCCTACTTAAGTTATCGGTCTAATCCTCACGGAAATCGAACTTCAAATCGTACCCTTAATCATACATTGCTTGTTTCGATGTTACAATGTACATTTTTGCAAAAAATTAAAAGAAGAGGGCTATTACTCCCACCTCCCCAAAATTACCACATCCTCTCTCTCCTACTTAAAATGTCAAAATTACCCATCTCTTTTATAAAATTCATTCTCCCAATATATATACACTTATTTAACACTATATATATATATATATATATATATATATATATATATATATATATATATATATATTAATTTAACAGAACTTACATTTTTTTATTTATTAATTAAATTTTTTAATTTTGTTTATTTTTTAAAATTTATATTTTTTTGTTATTTATATATCTAATCTTTTTTATTTGTTTAATAAATATTACAAATTTCATATTTATTATTAATTATTTTGTGTTCATTTATTCATTTCATTTTTGTGATTTTTTTTTTTAATTTATTCAACACTACTTATGTATTATAAAAATATTCTCATGTATATCAGAGAAATATATATTTAAAAAAGAGTACAAATAACAACATAAAAAAATACACTTAAAAATATAAAAACACAAATTTTAATCTTTTATAAGATTCCGTCTTAAGTGATGTATCATTCAACTATTCAAGGGTGAAATTCTATAACTTGTGAAACTACTTATTTGATCATTTAATTGTCTAATGGAAGGTTGCAACAAACTAATGATGGTATTTTTTCAAGGGATTACTTGGGAAGTGTAATATTTATTCTTTGCATGAAAAATAATTGGCACCCCTCCCCCCACGGCCCCACCCCACATATTTTTTTTTGGAATAAGAACTGTTATTAAAAAATAATTGGTAGGGGCGCAAAACTATGACATAGTTTTGCTAGGGCGTAAAACTATGACATAGTTTTGCTATGGCGCAAAACTACATCAGTGGGAAGGAAATTTTTCACTCCCATAGGGGCAAATTTGAAATTTCCGGGGAGACAAAAGGAGGGGCGCATGTCGGGGGGGCGGGAGTAGTAATTTTCTTAAAAGAATAACCCGCCGGCTCTAGAAACACATAATAAATAAATATTATAAAAGAAAGAAAGTAAATTTAAATAAGTGTTTCTAAGAGTTCATTAGACTATTCTCTTCTTAATATTTTAATGGACAAAGAGATTGACAACTTCATGTCAACAGCCTTGTAAATAACGATTCTGGTTACTCTTAAGTTACTCAAAAACTGTTAAATAATATTTTGTGCAAGTAAGTACTCAATCAGAAAATGACTAAATAAGAAATTTGTGGAACAATGATGTATCGAGTCTTTTCTTTAACGACTAAACAATAACATTGTAATATATGAATTTTAATAAGGAGTTTTATGTTTTTAAATGAGGAATTACAAGAGTTTTGAATAGAGAGTTATTATAATTTTTATTATAAGTTTTTTGGAACCTCCTCCATTAATAGAAAGATACAACACCAAATTATTATTTATAAGGTGTTAAGTTGTGACTATTTACTAATATACTTCTCTTTATATGACTATACTTTATGTGGGACCATAATACTCAATATTAATTATTATATTTAATAAAAAAAAAAAAAACTATTTACAATGACTGTACACGACAATGACTTATGCAAGACTCACTCATGATCATAACTGGACTCTGACTATGTCTTTGAAATACTGGTGGACTACATCCCTAGTGACTGCATCAGTATCCGTCCTCCCAAGCTCGTCCTTCGAGAATCCTGCAAAACATAAAACTGAAGTGGAGGTTAGATTGTTATTCGATCTAAGTGAGTGGACTAAAAACGAAAAACTATTATAAAAATATTTGGTTCTAAAATCGAAAACTAATAAAATAACTTTTTAAGAAAACTAGTTCTGTTTTTAAAACTCTGAACTTCTTTCTAAAATCTCTTATAAAACTTCTGTTTCGGAAAAACTTTCTTTTCTAAAAGCTCTTTTGAAAACTGTATCTGAAGCTGAAAATTATGTCTGAAATGTGTATCTCTGTATAAAAAAAGACTGACGTATGAGGGAGTTACATATCGCCGTCCCCCATACGTCTAACTGTAGCTAGCAGTGCAAACCCATGACTTTAGGCGTTACGTATCGTCGTCCCCCAAAGCATGCCACTACTATCTCTGAAACTGGTGGTCTTGGGGCATTACGTATCGCCGTCCCCCAAGCCACAAACTAGAACTGGGGGTGCGGATCTATGCTACCACCAAGCTCTGAACTAGAGTCTAGGTACACGAGCCTATGCCGCCATTCTTGCTCTGAAACTAGGATATAGGGGCATTACGTATCACCGTCCCCATAGTCCTCTACATATGCACATATCCTCTGTATCCGTCAATTCCAACTGTATGAGTTTTTATCTCATGCCCCGAAAAACATGAAAATCATACTTTAAATCTTAAAACTGTAAAAAATTTTCTGAAAATCTTTTACTTTCATAACTGTATATGAACAATAACTAAAAAGTAAATCTTCTAATGCCCTAAAGCTTAAAATGTAAGTCTGAAACAAAAATAAAAATCAATTTTAAAGCTGAATGTCTACTCACTGTTTTGGAATCTGGTTGGTATTGGATCCATTACCGAAGAGAGTTGCGATTCATGTGGATTATCAAGGATTGGGAACTTGATTAGTATACATATAGTAAAATAAACCTTGATATCTAACTAAGCTTCACGATACGTCAATAGGTTTTACATACGAGTCTTGTCACAAACATAATTTTGATGTAAGATATGTATATGAACTGATACGAGACCTCAGAGGTGGTCTCTAAAGCGTTAGAGTGGAACTGGGATGGTTAAAGCTGTTTTTGGAATTTTTGAGTATCGCGTCGCGATGCTATAAAGCAGCATGTCGCGATGCTGCTTCCATTTGCGTGCTTCCCTTTTCTTTATGCGAGTCGCAACACACTGCTCTTCAGCCTTGCGACGCGATACTAGAAAACATAATTCTGTTTTTGCTTTTCTAATTTCATTCAAACTCAAAACATCAAAAATCCACTCTATATTAACACTACCAAGCCAAAACCAACATACAATACATCATCCTACACTCCATTCTACAAGCATTAACCACCAATTCATCAATAATTTAACCTTTAATTTACTTCATCCACTTCACAAATTTACACCCAACTTTTAACAAATGAGGTTTACCAACCTTTTTATTGATTCAACACAAAAAGAATCACATATTCATCATCATATATATTTTCTCAACACAATTACAGCCAACTAATATTCAATCCATAAATTTCATTTAATTCTTACTCCAAAGGTAGGTTGGAGATTTTACACCAATCACCACTTTTAACAATATAATCATTCATTCACCATCATCTTTTCTTCTTTCCCCTTTCATGCCAAGCTTCTATGCTTCTCTCTCTCTTTCTTCTTTCCTTCTTCTTCTTTCTTTCTTATTCCCCTCTCTCATTTCTTCTTCTTCTCATTCTCTCGGCTCCATCTTCTTTTCTTTCATTTTATTTTTCATTTTTCATTTTGGAAAATGGTGAATAGTATCCCCTTATATAGTGGACCCAAATGATATAAGAAAATTGTAGAAGAATGTAGAAAATGAATAAAATTTGAGACTTTTCCATTTTGATCTCGAAATTACTATTAATCCGAAATTTTGACTTGAATTTTTGACTATCTTATGTTCTGAATTTGGGAAATGTTCAACACGAAAGTTGTAGGTCTCGATCTCAGATTCCAAGGATATAAAATTCATAAAAATCAGAGATCGTATGAAAAAGTTACTCCCAAATACTATGGACGGTCCAAAGGAAACACGGTACAGTCTCGTCCCGGGACTTCAAGAAATTTACCGATTGTCCTCAAAGTCATTCCACAAGAGTATATTTGAGTCCCAACATAATTTATTTTACATATCTTCATCTCGTACGTAACAGTATTACCGTAGGTAGTAGTAAAAACTACCGGTCGTTACAAGGGTGTGTAGGTAGTTTAAAGTTGGTTCACCACATACACGCGCGCCGTCATTAGTTAGTTCAATAAAGGATTATGCTTGCAGTTCTTGCTGTGTTCCATAAAAATTCTCATCCATTAGTGTATAGATATATTCGTTTTAGAGAAAATTCATTTAAAAATAATAATAAAAAAAAAGTATTATGCTTACAGTTCTTGATGTGTTCCATAAAAATTCTCATCTATTACATTTCTTTAAAAAATGCAAAGTTCTTGTTGTGTTCTACTGTTCTCTGTGTTGTTTATTTTTGATACCGACCAAAATTTCGAGAGTTGGGTGTGAGCATACCAATCGTGTTTGTGCTAATCGATTGAGACATAGATTTTCTGAGTTATTTTATCCGGGGGACTTCGGGGCCGAATTACTGCTAGCACATTTTCCTGGGTAGAGCCGCGAAACATCTTAAGAGAACGACTTAGTCCACGACTCAACCCAGTTTCGTATTTATTTTCCTGGTGAACGGTAATATTGTTCTACCTTAGAAATATATATTTTACAATAATTTTTTAGAGTGGAACTAAATTAAAATTTTAAAATATTGCAGATAGATAGTTCCGAATTTAATCATTTAATCATTTTCAGCCAATTTGAAAGGATGAATGGAGAAAATTCTCATGAAACACACATTCATTAATAGAATCATTCTCAGCCAATATGCATTCAACTTGTAAAATTTTGCTAGAGAATGAACTGGGAGCTCTTACAAGTTTAAACAATGCTTTGAGAATAACGGTATTTGTGTGTATTGATGGTGATTTTTTACCGCACTCACAGCGAGGAGGGTCATGTTGTTGAATTTGTATATATATGTATAGATTCAAAAAAATGGTTAATCTATCAATGTAAGATATTATATGATATAACATATTGGTTCGATTATTGCCATACACTGACGTATCGAGGATCTGTTGGGGTTTTAGTGCGGGCGCAGCGAAAGAGCGCGATTTGGGAGAAATCGTAACTTTTAAACTTTCCAAATAAATTATTCAATATCCAATATGAATAATTCATTCATATTTCACCTAACCATATTTATTTGATATCAAATAACGACATAAATAAATTTGAAACACTGTGGAATTTTTACGAAAAATATTTTTTCATAAAATGGAATAAATACGTTTTTGTCCGAACCGACCAACCAATACACATGTGGGCTGCCTAGGTCATCCCAATAGTACATGGACAGTTCATGGGCTGCCCGAACAGTGACCAATTCACTGTTTGGACAGCGGACATCTGGTAAGCTCGAAATTCACCAGGTAACGCCGTTTTTTCGCCGTTTTCGCATATTTCAACTCCGAAATAATTCCGGCAATTATTCCAATACCCCAAAATAAATCTAATACATTTATACAATATATTTTTCATCATCAAAATCACAGAAATTTCAGATCTGAATTGATAACTAAAAATATCATTTTTCATGCTTAAAATATAATTTTCTCAACATTAATAATATTAATACTTACACCAACCAAAGTCACCACAAATAAAGAACTCAAGAATAATTTTAGGAGTTACAAGAGTGGTTATAACACTCTAGAATGACAACAAGTCATCAATGATAAAATGAAACTAATATTACACTAATATTACCCCACCTAACATCATATATGTATTTAGCCTCCAAATCCATCCTCCAAATCATAGAGCCCCAAAATCTAAGAAAGGAAGAAACCTTAGAACTGCTCTAGATGCTCAAGAACAAGAAACAAGCTTTCTAAGTTTAAAAATATTGAAGATTACCTCAAAATCTCCTAATTTTCCTTAAACTTTCTTCTTGATTTCTTCACTTTCTCTTCAAGAAAATTTTGGGAGCTTTCATGAAGATGGGTTTCGGCCAATGGGGTTGTCTTGAAAGAGAAAAAAAAAATTTTCACTTTAAATACTGTACGGGCCAAATTTGGACCAAGGGCAATTTCGACTTTTTACTTCAAGCCCAGTACTAAATACACACCAGACTCCCTAACAGTACCTGATACAAGGTCCAGGTCGAAGTTACTACCTGAAGCCCACACTCTAAAGGAAGCCTTGAGTTTATTATATATAGGCCCAGAGATCCACGGACCCATGCCCAATGAAATACCCCATATCCGAGCCATGACTAACATACGCCAGCCCACGAAATGCTCGGACTCATAAACACCCTTCATAACGCAGCCATTTCCAGCCTCCAATGGACAAACACAATAATTACCTCTCATGAAATCGGCCGTTATCAGACACCCAACGGATGAGCAATCAAGATAAGTAAATATACACACCTCCCGAGAGTGAGTATATAAGAGAAGAAGGACTACGAGGAAGAGACATTCAAGCTCTCCTACTCATAGCCTTATAGCATTCTCTCCAGAACTCTGATGATCACCAACCCTATCGCCCTCATGGCATCATACGGGGATCAAGGTAATATATGTTCTTGTTTCTCACCCTTCAGTGTTAATAGCTCATTTCTCTACTGACTTGGGCGTCAGAGTGTCTACGGCATCCACATCGGTGGGTACAATCTCCACGCTCAACCTACCTCTTTGTTTTACAGGATCGTTAGTTCCATTCTCAATGAAATCTCGATTGTAGGCCTCGAGTTAAAATCAACGTCTACAATTTGGCATCCACCGTGGGGCCCTAGCGATTTAAAAGCAAAAAAAGCTTACAGCTTATGAAAACTTGCAAGCATTATTATAGCCTTTGGTAGCGAGCCTTCAGACCTTCTAGCCAGCCAATTGGCTCATCTCTAAGAACTTATGTGTTTTGGCAGAATAAAATTCGGCCATGAATATTTCCATATCGACCTCCAAAATGACTGGAACATCTATCATCCACCTCTAAGCGAGGGGGGCTCGACGACCCTCCAACGAACTGAGCCGCCAACCCAATTCAACACGGATGTCAGGCGATGCAATGGGCGATGTTCCCCCTTCCGAAAATCATCCAATCGGTCACGGGAGGAACCTACACATACCTATAGCCGAGACAATAACAGCTTTATCCATGCACAAGGAAATTGAGGAATTCAAGGAAGTAATCCTTTCCAGCCTACCAGGAGCCAGTTACATTTGAAGAGGAGCAGAGTAGGAACCATTACGGACACTCCTTTCATCGAGGGGATCAATTTAGTGGAACTCCCTCAAAAGTTCAGCCCATCTAAGATGAAACTGTATGATGGATCAACTGACCCAAACGACCACATAATCCACTATAAATACAAGATGATGTCCACCGGCCTATCTTTATATCAAAGGGAAGCAGGAATGTGTAGAGGGTTTGGCGAGACGTTGGCTGGTCCAACCCTCACATGGTTTATCAATTTGCCATACCGTTCAATTGGGTCATATAAAGAATTGGCAGACAAGTTCGTGGAACACTTCGTTAGTTCTTGCAAATTCGAGAGGACCACAGACGACCTCAATGTATACAACAGCGGATGAGAGAATCTCTGCGAAGCTACGTCTCACGTTTCAATAAGGAAAGAATTGTTATCCCAGATCTCCACCAGCCAACAGCAGTGGAAGCATTTTAGAATGGATTGTTGGTCGATAGTGGCCTCTACAAAAAGTTAACAAAGAATCTATGCTACACTATGGACCAGGCAATGGCCAAGGCCCGAACGGAAATTAGATGGGAAGAAGATAAAAGGAATGTAAAGAGGGATAGTTCATCTAGACTATAAGAGAATGGACATGTCCATCCAGATGATCGAAAGAATTTGGTAGAAGGGGCCACAGATGACCGATCAAAGAACTTATCATGCTAGGGATAACTGCCCCTACGACAGGCTTCCCAACCGTAGACCAATCCCAAATGACAGAAAAGAGAAGACCCTTAATGGTGCCCCAGGCTCCCAGACTATATTTCACCATATCACAAGGTGAACTCGTGTCAGTTCTCAGGAAAATGGGGAAAGAAGTGAAGTGGCCTCCACGCACCAAGGAGAGCTCCAGAAAGAAAGATATAATTAGATGGTATGAATTCCACCAAGACTACGGGCACACGATGGCTGATTTCATAGCATAAAGATTGAAGGTACTAAAGCTGTTAAACAAGGGGCACCTGAAAGACCTGCTCACGGAAAAGGGAAAGCCACATTAGCCCGGAGGGAAGAAAGGGATGACCGGGGAGAATCCCCAACACCGCCTCCTCCAATCAACAATACGGTTAATCTTATATCAGGAAGATCAGACGTTAGTGGCATCTCATAATCATCAGCGAAATGACACACCAGATTGGTAGCGACTGTCGCCTCAGGATACACAGAGATGGTAGATGGAGACTATACTGGATTGGCAATCGAATTCATGGACGACAAGGTATCCAATCTTAAGAACCCTCACTATAACGCATTAGTGATATCCCTATAGGTGGCAAACTTCACGATCAGGAGAGTGCTAGTCGACACGGGGTCATCAGCTAACATCGTCTTCCAAGCATGGGAGGAGGTTTGGAGAAAGTAAATCATCGATCTACTACTTTGATAGGCTTCAATGGAGAACAAAATTTCACTATGGGGGAAATCTCTCTCCCAATATACGCGAGAGGAATCAACAAAATGACTATGTTCCTCGTTTTAGATTTCCCTTCGGCCTATAACTTGAAAATAGGTTGACCGTGGATTCATGATATGAGGGTCGTCTCATCTACCTATCACTAGGTGCTGAAGTTTCCTACAAAATGGGAGTCTAGGAAATCAAAAGGGATCAACTTGCTTCCAGGTCTTGCTACCAAACAACCTTCAAGCCCAAACCGAAGACAGCATAGCAATTATAGGAGGGGTCTTATTAAGCCTACGCAGATACTCCGAAAGTGGAAGAACTCGACAAAGTCCAAATTCACCCTCACTACCCAAACTATAAGACCCAAGTTGGAGCCGACCTCAATCTCGTGGTACGCACCGAACTGGTGGAATTCCTTAAGAAACATCACGAATGCTTCGCATGGTCGCATAAAGACATGAAAGGAATAGACCAAGAGTTGATGACACACGAGCTACATGTGGATCCAGCCTACCTGTCTGTCAAACAGAAAATGAGGAAGTTCACCCCTGAAAGGAACCGAGTCATCTACGAAGAAGTATAAAAATTGTTAGAGAATGGAGCCGTTAGGGAAGTACAATACCCAGAGTGTCTCGCTAACATTGTGGTTGAGCGAAAAAAGAATGGCAAGTGACGAGTCTGCATTGATTTCACATACTTGAACAAAGCATGCCCGAAGGATTCCTTCCCACTCTCTCATATTGACTAAATGGTCGACTCTACTACGGGGCATGAACTATTTAATTTCATGGAAGTGTATTCGGGCTACAACCAAATCCTCATGCATCCAGACGAACAGGAGAAGACGACCTTCATACTAACAGAGGCATCTATTGTTATAAAGTAATGTCATTCGGGCTGAAGAATGCTGGTGCTACCTACCAACGGCTTGTCAACAAGATGTTCTCACATCAGATTGGGAAAACCATGGAGGTGTACATTGATGATATGTTGGTAAAATCTTTACAAGCCAAGCAATACCTGTAACACTTGGAGGAAGCATTCGACGTGATGAGAAAGAATGGGATGAAGTTGAACCCCACCAAGTGTGCTTTTGGAGTAGCCTCCGGGAAATTTCTTGGTTACCTTGTCACTCGAGGTGGAATAGAAGCCAACTCGGAGCAGATAAAGTCCATCCTCAACATTTCTTCCCCAACAACCCAAAGAAGTCATGTGACTTACGGTAATGATAGCTGCTCTCAACAGATTCATCTCCAAATCGACCGATAAAAGCTTCTTGTTTTCTCCACTCTTGGGAAGGCGAAGAAGTTTGAGTGGACTCTGGCCTGTGAAGAAGCCTTGAATATAGTGAAGCAGTACTTGACCACACCTCTCATCTTATCCAAGCCAGCCGATGATGAAAGGTTATTCCTCTACCTTGGGGTTTCGAATCAAGCGGTCAGCATAGTTTTAATAAAGAAAGAAGAAGGACAACAACTCCCAGTCTACTACGTGAGTAAGGCTCTTCTGGACCCGGAGACTCGGTACACTCAAATAGAGAAATTGATTCTTGCATTGGTGACAGCAGCTCGCAATATCCGACCTTACTTTCAAGGTCATCCGATTACCGTTTATTCCATCTACCATTTGAGAGGAATTCTTCACAAGCCCGAGCTCTCTGACAGACTAATCAAATAGGCAATTGAACTTGGGGGTACGACATCACTTACCAACCGCGAACAGCTATCAAGTCCCAAGCTCTCGCAGATTTTATGGCAAACTTCAGCCCCGGTCTACAAACCGAGGTGGAGAAAGAAGTACTATGTGTCCAAGCGATTGAGGTATGAAAACTGGCGGTAGACGGTTCTTTAAGCAGACGAGGCTCCGGTTTAGGAGTTGTAATCACCTCTCCGACATGCGATGTTGTACAAAAAGCATTTAGGTGCGGCTTTCAGACTACCAACAACGTGGCTGAGTACAAAGCGTTGATAGGCGGGTTAATATTGATTAAAGAATTTGGGGCGAAGAGAGTCAATGCGACATTTGATTCTTAATTAATAGTCAATCAACTCCGAGGAACTTACCAAGCTCGAGGAGCTCAAATGGCGGCCTACTTATCGAGGGTAAAGGAAGTCCAATTTTCTTTTGAATTATTTACAATCTCGCAGATTCCCAGGACCGAGAACACTTACGCAGATGCCCTGACTTCTCTCAAATCGACTCTACAAGAGGATAATATTCAAGCCATACCTGTGGCATATCTACAATGGCCAGCCATTCTTAAAATATAAGACGGAGCTGTTTCCCACATCAAACAAATCGACTCCCGGATGTCCCATTTGGTCAAAGACTTGGAGGGAGTAGAATTGCCAATAGACAAGGTAGCCGCCCGAAAAATCCAATGACAAGTTGCACAGTTCACTCTCTACGACAACCAACTACTGAGGAGATCACTTTCCAGACCATACCTCAAGTGCTTAACTCCTGAAGAAGTGTAGTATGTGTTAGCCGAGCTATACGAAGAAGAATATGGAAACCATTCTGGGGGGAGGAGTACAACATGTCGATCCCAAACAGTTGGGTATTATTAGCCAACGATGTGAGCCGACGCAGCTGAGTACACTAGTGTTGGATAATTATGACCCATAGCATCATTATTTGTACAGAACATAATATTGTTGTACAAATTAACTATGCGACAAAGGAAATTGCTCTTTTATCATTTGTAATTGGATTACCGGGATATATAAATGATAAAAAAATCCATATGATTAGTACCAGATTAATAACATATGAGACATTATTAATCCACTTGTACATGTTATGGAAGCGTAACGACATATTTCTCGTATATTGGGTATTGGATAGTCATACAAGTGTAATAGGAGGTTCTGTTTACCGATGGTACAGAAATAGTCGCTCTGGATAGACCCCTTTGGAATCCCATTGGTAGTATGACTATGTGTCTATGGGAGTCCAAATCAGGGTAGGAGTATTTGGTCTTAACTTGAGACTTGCATAGCTAATACTTACGACAATCAGTACGCTTTGGTTTTGGTCGTCCGAGGCTTAACAGGTTCTGTGTACGCCTCTTCTAGGTTTACTGAGAATAATAGTGTATTGGGTGTGATGTCAAGATGAAAGTATCACTTCAGTCACATGGAGATGATGATCATATTGGGATACAAAACAAGTACTCTTAAATGCTGCAACTATCGGGATAGTATGACTAGGTCATGATTATCTGATTATAGAGACTAGTTGCTAGTGATCCGATATATGCTTCGTACGGGGCAGACATAATTCCAGTCCGAGGCCTAGCATGTGATATCTAATACTGGATCGCAATACGTAATACATCGTATACTACGCTTGATATAGATTATATATTCTTCGTTGAATATTTCTGGAGAATTGGGTAGGCACGGTGCTTTGCTAGAAGCCAACCATGTCTTGTAAATCGGTAAGAATATGGTACGAGGTACGCACGTGTTCGAATAGTCCGACAACCGTATTTACTGCCAACATATCCAGGTGGGGTCCACTAACTTACTCAAGTTAGTGGAGGGGTAGTTGGAAAAGGTAAATGATATTACTAAAACCATTTACTTTTTACCTAACTTATTTTGCTTTTGGTAAAATATAATTTGCATTTGGTAAAATAAATACACAATTGTGTTTGACTTGGCATTAAGGGTTTTGGAAACCTAAAACACAAAAATTTTCTCTCTCACAAACACCATGGCCGAACCTTGAAGCTTATCTCTTGAAAATTTTGTTTCAAAATTTCGAGCTTGCTAGTTATTTTGGAGTCAAAGAAGCTGATAAGGAAACTCACTCAAGTATTAGAAACATTCAACAAAGCTTGGAACTTCCATTAAAAAAAAAAAGTCTTGAAATCATCCAAATAAATGTAAGTCTTCCGCAACTTATTTTGATTATTCACACTTTAATCATGCTTAGTGATCTTGTGGCATGTCTTGGAGACTAATAACTAAGAGATGCAATAAGTGCCAAAGGTTCACCCCTGTCTACCATCTTCCACCTGAAAAACTCAATCCTTGTTTCTCCCTTTGGCTATTCATGAAATGGGGAATGGACATAGTTAGGAAACTGCCCGTCACCTCGGGACAGCGGGTCTACATGCTGGCATTGACATATTATTACTCAAAATGGATCGAAGTAGAGGCGTTCGCAAGGGTAAGGGATAAGAAAGTGCAAAGCTTCATCTGGAAGAAAATCATTTGTCGCTTCGGTCTATATAAGGAGATTGTTACTGATAACGGGTCTCAATTCATCAGTCACCATTTTAAAAATTTATGTAAGAATTGGGGAATCAGGCTTAGCTTCTCGACCCCGCGCTACCCACAAGCCAACAGATTAGTAGAGTCTTCCAATAAGACTATCATAAATACTTTGAAGAAGAGGCTGCAGAGGGTAAAAGAGACATGGGCTAACGAACTCCCAGAGGTCCTATGGTCGTTCCGAACGACTGTGAGATCATCCACAGGTGAAACACCATTCTCCTTGACCTTTGGCACCGAAGCTGTCATTCCAACCGCTATGGTGTGCCGTCTCCACGATACCAATGGATTGATGAGGATACAAAAATTCAACTCATGTCCAATGCACTCGACACTGTTGACGAGCTCAGAGAGAATGCGTCCGTTCGACTTGCAGTCTACCGGCAGAAGATGTCCAAGCACTTCGATAAGAATGTGGGAAGTAGATATTTCAAAGAAGGAGATTGGGTCCTAAGGAGAGTCTTTCAAAATACCAGGGAAGTGAAGGATGGAAAACTTGGGCCAACTTGGGAAAGCCCATACATCATTATACAAATTATAGGCCGGAGCCTACAAACTAAAAACGGTGGATGGTAGACACATCCATAACAGTTGGAACGCCATTCACCTCAAGAAATTCTACAGGTAATCGAGTGCTGAAGTTATTCGACAAACTGCAGTCCATCCATATTGAGGTGATCTACTCGTCTGTTTTCTATTCCAGTTGTTACTTTCATGTAATTTTGCTTACAATTCCCTTTGAATAAGTTGTTAACAATTCAATTAAGACGACAGAAAATAAACGACAATTGGAATTTGTATTCAAAAAGAAGGATTTGTATTTACAAAATAGCCTAAGCCGATATATAAGTAAAGCTTATATTGATATTTACATCAGTCTTCTAGCCTTTCGACAGGCTCATCTATAACTACTGGCTGAGGCTGAGAGTCAGTCTCCATAGACAGCCTTGGCCCGAACTCCTCAGTGACAGCCTCAACAATATTTTCAACAGGCTCTCCAGTGATCGGGGCCTCTTCGATTCCCCCGACCACAGCTCCATCGATTTCCTTGACAACAGCCTCCCTAGAACTGACTCCATGCCCTCATTCGGCTTCAGTTTCTTCAATCGAAAAAAAGAGACCAGCCTCCAACCTCTCCCCCAATGTAATGCATTTTTTGGGATTCCAAGTGCTGTGCTACCCCGACAGATATTGCTTCATGAGGAGGCTCATATCCTTTAAAATGGATTCTATGGCCACACCCTCCAGTCTATTAGCAACTCATTCTTTTGGGTCTCTATCTCTTCTAGATTCCCCTTCAGTGCTTCCAATTCGGTAGACACCGTCTCCAGTTGAGCTTTCATGTCCTTAGCCTCGTTCTCAGCCTCCCTCAAAGAAGCTTTAGTTTCGGCCAACTCCTTTCGCAGAGCTACGTTCCAATTCTCCAGATCTCTCACCTTCCTCAGGTTGGTTTCAATATATTTTTGTTGAAATATGACATATTCCAAAGTCTGATACGACAAGGACAAGTATAAATGAAATTTTTTTTTTAAAAAAAAAAAATTAGAGAAATACTAAAAACTCTTACCTCATAATTTCGAACAACGACTTTTTTGTAGCCCCTAGTGGTCCTAATGTCAGTATTCGACACTCATCTTCCTCTAAAAGCAATCCATCGGCGAAGCTGGACAGACTGGAGGGGTCCGACATAACCGTTGTGCTCCTTGGGATCTTGATTACGACATTCTCTGGGTCTTCCTCATTATCCAACAATTGCTTTCTCTTCTTTGATGAATGTCCAGACCCAGTAAACGACTTGTGAGCAATTTCGACTCGTAGTAGGTTGGAGTATCCTTCTTTGCGGGCTGAGACTCGGGGACTACTTCAATTTCCTTCCCATTGAATTTCTTCTTCTTCCTCCGTTCAAACATCTCTTCCAATGATGAGAGTCTGAATTGACTCATTTTTCCACTGCGCATAAATTTTCCTCTGGGGTTAGAATCCGCAAAAAGAAAGTCTCTTCGTATAAGAGCCGACACACCCAAGTAATGAGAATGACTGTCAGTATATTTTTTGTCAGAGGTAAATGGGTTATGGATAGAAAACCTCTTTCCACAATGGAGTCAACCTTAATCTTTTTCTACCAAAACCACCCTCCAATTCCTCTCAGGGGATGGGATGCTCAAAATGTAATTTGTGTTCGCTACGACCCCAGGCGTCACGTCGAAAGCTATGAATACGGTTCGAGCCTGTAAAAATGACAAAAACAAAAATGTAAGTGTCTCATCGAGTCTAAATGCAAGAAAAAAGTATAATACCAACACTCATTCGTAATTTCCCAACACTCAGGTATTCTACCATGACCAGACGAACCAAATACACACTCTTCTTTTACCAAAAAAATAAGCCTTTTTCCAGCCTTCTCTATCATTCGTAGTCATCCCAGAAATCAAATGTTCCCTCTTTTGTCGAAGTAATAGATGATATCTTCCTTTCTCCATTACATGTTCATTCATGTAATATGTGTAGAGCAGGTTCTTCACCCCAAACCTAATTCCTAACTCGAAGGTCAAAACTTCAACCGACAACAAGACCCTCTATGTGTTTAGCATTAGTTGGGAGGGGATATTCCATACTGATCCAGTACCTCCCATACTAGGTTTGGGATTGGGAATCTAAACCCATCAACGAAGAGACGTTCATAGAACCTAGTCCATCCAGGGATCCTATAGTCGACTCGTTCCCTCGAGGAGGGTAACTTCACTTTAACCAATTTAGGGAACCGGTATTTTAATTTTATCTCCCTTATTGATCTTTCGGTTAAACTACTTTGGGGGGTTTTTTGTTAATAAATTTGTCGGCACACTAGTGCTGGGTTCACTCGATTCGGCTGGAACTGTTCGGAGTAGAGGAACATCTTTAGGAATACCTAGCGAAGCTTCCATCGACGCAACAGTCAGCACATCTTCATCACCCTCACTTAGTATTCCCCTACCATGAATACTTAAAGGGGAGACAACTCGCAGAGGCGAGCCTACGTACATCTCTAACAATGAATCACAGAAGCATGGGCAACTTTCAGATGACATTTCAATTCACTCTACAAACAACGAATGAACCTAAAACCAATATAATAAAAGATCAAACCTAGGTCTCACACAAACGAATCCTAGAAATTCCCCAAATCAATTTCAGATCAAAGTCATAACCCTAACCAAGAACAAGTTGAATATATCATATGAACAGCTTGAAGAATTGAAGAACGCGAAGAATGGACGGAAGAACACCTTGAATTCAAAGAGGCCCTCCAACCTTACGACTAGAGAGAAAATTTGTTACAAATGAAGTGAGTAAACCCCCTATTAATGCTCTTTATACTTTTGACGCCTAGTTTTCCCGCCAAAAAGAATACCTCGATATATACGCCATATTTAATGCGCTTTATAAAATCGAGGAGCACAAGATTTAGTCGAAACCGAGTTAGTGTTATGTCGACTGAGTACATCCTCAAGATCACTAAATGGGAGATGCTATCCAGACAACATATAGACTCGGTTTGGTCCCTCTTCAACACCAAACGAGTAGTTTTCCTCTTGGACTTTATCAGGTCCAGTCGACGGGAACACCTCCCAATAGGCTCGTGTTGGAGCCAAGTTTAGTTATTCACATTCTTCTGGTCCATACGACATGTAAACTCAGTTTGGTCCTTCTTCGGTACCAAATAAGTGGTTGTCTTCATGGACTTCATCAGGTCCAGTCGACGAGAACACCTCCCAATAGGCTCATGATGGAGCCAAGTTTAGTTATTGATATTTTTCTGGTTCAGACGACATGTAGACTCGGTTTGGACCCTATTCGGTACCAAATGAGTGGTTGTCTACCTGGTCTTCATCAGGTCCAGTAGACGGGAACACCTCCCAATAGGCTCGTGATGGAGCCAAGTTTAGTTATTGACATTCTTCTGGTCCAGACGATATGTAGACTCGGTTTGGACCCTCTTCGGTACCTAATGAGTGGTTGTCTTCCTGGTCTTCATTAGGTCCAGTCGATGGAAACACCTCCCAATAGGCTCGTGATGGAGCCAAGTTTAGTTATTGACCTTCTTCTGGTCCAGATGATATGTAGACTCAGTTAAGACCCTCTTCGGTACCAAACGAGTGATTGTCTTCCTGGACTTTATCAGGCTCAGTCGACGGGAACACCTCCCAATAGGCTCGTGATAGAGCCAAGTTTAGTTATTGACCTTCTTCTGGTCTAGGCGATATGTAAACTCGGTTTGGACCCTATTCGGTACCAAATGAGTGGTTGTCTTCCTGGTCTTCACCAGGCCCAGTTGACGGGAACACCTCCCAATAGGCTCGTGATGGAGCCAAGTTTAGTTATTGACCTTCTTCTGGTCCAGACGACATGTAGACTCGGTTAAGACCCTCTTCGGTACCAAACGAGTGATTGTCTTCCTGGACTTCACTAGGTCCAGTAGACGGGAACACCTCCCAATGGCTCATGATGGAGTCAAGTTTGAGGTCATTGACCTTCTTTTGGTCCAAACGACATGTATACTCAGTTTGGTCCCTCTTCGGTACCAAACGAATGGATGTCTTCCTTAGCTTCACCAGGTCCAGTCGACGGGAACATTCCCCAATTGGCTCATGATGGAGTCAAGTTTAAATTCATTGACCTTCTTCTGATCCAGACGACATGCGGGCTCGGTTTGGTCAATACTCGGTACCAAATGAATAAATATCTTCTGAACCTCTATTTGGTTCGATCGAATAGGGACATCCCCCGTGGACTCTTGGGTCAAGTTGAAGACCAGGATTATCCTTTGACATTGAAGGCTCCACAGATTCCGTGACCGGTGACATAAGAGAATGCCTTGAACATTTATCCGGTCTAGTCAACTGGGGACATCCCGCCTAATTATTCGCCTTCAGATTCAAGACTGTAGCTACACTGACCAGGCAACACAGAAGGCGCCCGAGCATGGCCCAGTTCAAGTAACGAAGACTTTCTTGGTTCGTTCCAGGTGACACGACCAACGAATACTCTCCAAGCCAATAACATATTGGCTTATAGAGCATGAGACAACTTGTACGGGCCAAATTTGGGCCAAGGGTAATTTCGACTTTTTACTTCAAGCCCAGTACTAAATACACCACAGACTCCCTAACAGTACCTGATACAAGGTCCAGACCCAAGTTACTCCCTCAAGCCCACACTCTAAAGGAAGCCCTAAGTTTATTATATATAGGGCCATCCACGGACCTATGCCCAATGAAATACCCAATATCCGAGCCATGACCAAGGCCCACCATACGCCAGCCCACGAAACGCTCGAACTCATAAACACCCCTCATAATGCAGCCGTTTCCAGCCTCAAACAGGCAAACACAATAATTACCCCTTATGAAATCGGTCGTTATCAGACACCCAACAGATGAGCAATCAAGGGCAGTAAATATACACACCTCCCAAGAGTGAGTATATAAGAGAATAAGAACTATGAGGAAGAGACATTCAAGCTTTCCTACTTATAGCCTTATAGCATTCTCTCCAGAACTCTGATAATCACCAACCTACCACCCTCACGGCATCATACGGGGATCAAGGTAATATTCGTCCTTGTTCCTCACCTTTCAGTGTTAATAGCTCATTTCTCTAATGACTTGGGCATCGGAGTGTCTACGGAATCCACCACACCGATATGTAGAATCTCCACGCTCACCCTACCTCTTTGTTTTGCAGGATCGTTAGTGTCATTCTCAACAAAATCTCGATTGTAGGCCTCGGGTAAGAACCAGTGTCTACAAATACTAGGGTAGGGCCGAAATTTGGGGGGAATTTGGTCAACTTAATTAATTTAATCAAATTAAATTATTAAATAATTTAAGTTGACAAAATCAATTTGTACACTTCAACTTTAAATGCTTTGCACATGTAACCAATAATAATTAGCCATATTACATAAAAATTATGAAACATAAATATTATTTAATTATTATTATATATGTATTTTATTTACACTCAACAAAAAAATACATATAATAATGATATGTGTCAAAATCTCATTTAACAATTAATTAATATATATCTAATCAAATTTTATATTAAATACAAATACATATTAATTATTAATTGACCAAAATCCTTTAATGTATGTATTTTCGTTTAACCGTTTAAAAGATTCGAATTAACTAATTTAATGCGGTGAAGTATTATGAATAATTTGTATTATTCATAACGCGTTGCCCAAGTGCTCAACGAGTACACTTCATATTGTGGGACTCTCTAAGTTTAGGTTTATTCATCACAAAATCCAATTTCATGTCCATAATTCACTAACTCATGAATTATGACGACCACGAATAATCTTTCCAAACTATGCAAGTCGAGGTCATTGTATACGTATAATCCATCTATCACAGGCTATCAATATTATACTAGAGATATAGATAAGAACGTCAAATCCCTAAGGAAAAATATTGTCGACTTTCAAATTTACGATCTCTAAATAACACTCGAAACTCACTTTCGAAGTATACCACGACCATGGATTTACTAGATCGCAGTTCAAGATACCTATGCCATGTACACAGGACTGACGAATTCTATCTGATACTCATAAGATATCATGAGCATCAATCCAGACCCACCCAAAGAACATACGAAGGTCTTATCAAAATAGATCGATGACGTGATTGTCATCAAAGTGTGAAGGATATCTCATATATCCACAGTAGTATCTCAAGTCGAAGGATCACTATGCTACTCGACTCGAGAAGATTTCTATTAACATTGGTGTACCAAATATTAAGAAATCTTCGGTGACTCGTTGAGTGTTTATCAAATAAATATCTACACGTCAATACGAGTCTCCAGAGACTCATGGTTCATTGGGATAAACCAGCAGACCAAGTCTCGATATATGACATGTATTATTCTCATCAGATTTTACTAATCGACATGTGTCAGTAAATCTTGACCACGAACTTTATTTGATACTTCTAGTAGTGACACTTCACAATGTCACTTACAAAACTACTTTATAACTGCGCACTACAAAATATATTATCGGGTATTTATCTAATATATACATATTACTAAATCATATTTAGTTTCAATCTAATCGTAATTAGATCGAATATGTATATAAAAGCAAGAAATATTACCATAAATAAGTAATATTATGGAAAAAAAATTGTTTATATTCATGAATCAAACATAAATACGATCCGAATTGGCACTCTTAGCACCAACCCTAACAAGATCGACCTGTCCAGTCAGGTCGTGGGGTTCGACCTTCATGAATGTGTTCGCGGTGGTTCATGGGGGCAGCACCTCCAGTGGGGGCTCAAGGGCAACGCTTCCGAAATGAAAATGAAATTCAAATACAAAGTTAACCGAAATAACTAATTTCGTGTGTTCTAGAATGAAAATGACATTCTACCTTATATTGTCGCAATAATGGGTAATCATTGCCACGACAATGAGAGGGAGAGACATAAAGATGTATTCTGGCTTATATTGTACCGATAATTATTACTCATTGGCGCGAAAATGAGATGCTGATACGAAATGGGCTATCGAACTCATACTATCGCGCCAATAAGTTTTCATTATCGCGATAATATGAAGCTCGTGTATATTATCGTGATAGTGACTTGTCATTGACGCGACAATGAGCCGCTGGTTTAGAAAAGCATACTAAAAGTATGTCTTTTGGAGGTAAATCTTGATTGTCTATATATAGAGCACATAAATAATTCATTAAATATAATATTTTTCATATAAAAAATTCTCAAATAGAGATTCAACAAATGTTGTATTATATCTCTAATTTTTATTTTATTCTACAGTGTTTTTGTTCTGCAACCATTATAACACATAATAGAGGAAAATTTTGCTATAAGAAAGTGTCATACACGCCTCAAAAACTAGATTAACCACTATATTCCTTAACAGTTCAAGTCCCGAGGATTCGATCCTTGTGTTGCACTATCTGACCAAAATGGTTAGGTAGGCCTAATGGCCCAAGAGTAAGAGGAATATTGGAAGAAAGACCTGACCATGATAGATAGTGGGATGTTTTCCCTGAGGAGAGTTTCAGAGGATGAAGTAAATGGTGATCCCGACCTGAATACTTTGAAGCATGGATTTGGGGTATTTTGTGTGGTTTTGAACATCTTGACCCGAGGAGATTCGGAAAAGTTACACCGACCAAGTTGAAGCAGCATGACGAATGCCATACTTGAAAATAAGTGCATCTATAAGGCTAATGATGAAAATGATAAAGAAACAACTCACATGAGGCTCTGAGTCTAATCAGCCACCATAAGTCAGTGCAATGGCAGAGCAATTGGCTTGAGTATCGTTAGATGGGGTGGTGGATGCAGTGGATAAAAGGATAATGATGACTAAGTGATGTAGGGTGATGTTAGGGTCGATTGTAAAGGTGATTTTAGAATCTAATAAATATGGATCATCCCAGTAGAATCTTTTGACTTTGGTAAAAAATTTCTTCTAATCTTGATGGCTCCAATCTGAAGGTATTTTTCCTGTTGTAAGAAAATCGACAATATAAGCATATGAAGGCATTGTATTTACAAAAAATAAAAAATATCAACAAAATAGTCATTGATAGAAATTGTTTTAATTGATGATTCATTTGTGAGTCTCGATAAATGATCTGCAACTATATTCGCCGTTCCTTTCTTTTCCTTGATTGTGAGATTGAATTCTTGAAGCAATAAAATCCACCGTAGTAATCTTGGTTTTGTATCCTGTTTAGACATCAAATATTTAATAGCAGCATGGTTAAAATAAACAACGGTTGAGAAACCAATTAAATATTATCAAAATTTGTCCAATGTAAATATTATAGCAAGTAGTTTTTTTTCCATGGTAGTGTAATTCATTTATGCCTTGTCTAAAGTTCTACCCGCGTAATAAATTATATGACTTACCTTCATTTCTTTGTCCTAATACTGCACCACATGCATAATCACTTGCATCACACATGAGCTCAAAAGGCAAAGACCAATCAGAAGATTGCATGATAGAAGCAGAAGTTACAAGACTTGTAACATCCCCGATATGGAGATGCTACCGGTAGGGGTTAGCGGTGCTAACCCCATAAGCCTCACACTCTCTAACTGTGCTCTAAACTATTCAAATGCTATATTATGCATGTAAACCATAACTGAATCTTTGGACACATAATACTTTACTTTACATATACTAACAGATGCTCATAAGGACTTTCACACTACACTAGTGTATACAATAAACCTTTACTTGTCACTGACTGGACTCTCATGCTATATGACTTAATGCTGGTGGACTCCATCCCTAGTGACTGCATCAGTATCCATCCTCCCGAGCTTGTCCTCCTGGATTCCCTATAAAACAATATAAACTGGAGGGGGGGAGATCGCTATACGATCTAAGTGAGTGGACTAAAACCGAAAACTGAAGTATAAGTTCTTTAACTTTAAAAATCATACTTGTAGAAATATCTTTTATAAAAACTCTGTTTCTTTGAAATCTATTTCTGAAAATCTGGTTTCTGAAAACTATTTACTAAAAATCTGGATTTTGAAACTCTGAAAAACTTTATACTGAAAATCTGAAATCTGAAACTGAAAACTTTTCTGAAATCTGTCTCTGTTTGAAAACCTGGAAGTATGAGGGCGTTACGTATCGCCGTCCCCCCATATGCCTAATTGGAGCAAGCAATGCAAACCCATGACTTTGGGGCGTTACGTATCGCCGTCCCCCAAGCCACAAACTGGAGCTGGGGTGCAGATCTATGCTACCACCCAAACTCAACCTGGGGTCTAGGGCGTTACATATTGCCATCCCCCTAGCCCAACGGAGGATCTGAGAGTATTCCCTTAGTCTTCAATATGTGCACATGCTATCTATATCCGTTAATTCCACTGTGTCTCAAGTTACATACTGGGGTGAGTTTTTACCTCATGCCCCGGAAAACATGAAAACTATGCTGTAAATCATAAAACTATAACTCTGTTTCTTGAAAAGAATTTTTCTCTTAAAGCATAATTAAATATCATAGTGACTGAAGAAAAGTCTCTAATGCTCTAAAGCGTAAAAATATAAGTCTGTACGAAAATGTGAAATAAAATCAGATTAAAAAAAAGTGTCCACTCACTGTGATCAATTCCTGGCTGGCACCGGATCCTTGATTGAGAGAGAATGTGATTCATGCGGATGACCTATGATCGGAATTCAATTAGAGTTAATCTCGTCAAATAACCTTGATTCCTTAAGGATTTATCTGAATATTATATACTTAAAACTTATAATGATCATAATTTGATTATGAAATGTGTGTATGACTATTACGAGCCCCTATTGGTGAATTCTAATGCGATTGGATGGTACTGGTGGTCTAAAATCGGTCTGGTAAGGTTCTGGTCTCGAGTCGCGCGTATAATAAAATTTCTGGTTTCTGGTTTCTGATGTCCGCGTCGCGACGCGGCGCAAGCTGCGAGTCACGACGCTGCGTCGTCTTCCTAGGCAGATTTCTGCCTAGTTGAAGACAGTCCCCAATCCAAAATTTACACAACCCAAAACCATTCCCTCATCAAAAGCACACATCCAAACAAATATATCATTCAATCTACCACAATAACACACTTCTAATCATCAAGACTCATCAATCCTCATCATCCTTATCAAATTATCAATTATAATAACATTCAATATTATCCCAAAACATTTATTTCTATCACTTCAATCATCCCAAACCTTACTAAAATGAAGTAATTAACTTTCTATCATAATCCAATTACTTGATTACTCTCCAAATTATTTTTTTCACAATTTCTTTAAATCTTTCAATCTTAAAAATACTCACCACAAAACCCATTTCTTAATTAATTAACCACCAATATACAACACCTAACATGCCTCTATAACTACCATAGCATTGATTTTCCAAAATTCCACAACTTGAAATTTGGGTCTAGATTTATTACCTTGTTTTTGTTGAATCTTCAACTCCTCAAAGATTTCCAATGGTTGCCAAGCTTCTTCACTCTTCCCTCCTCTTCTCTTATTCCTTTCTTTCTTTTATTCTTCCTCTTCTTTCTTATTCTTTCTTCCTTCCCTCTCTTTTCTCTCGGTTTTTTCTCTTCTTTTTTTCTCTTCCAAATTCATTTTTTTCATTTTTGGTAATAATGAATAGGATCCTTTTTATAGTAGGACCTAATTGATAAAGAAGAGTGTAGAATTATCTAGAGAAATGGAGAAATTTAGTGTTTTTATCATTTGGGTCCGAAATCACTATTCACTCAGATTTTAACTCGCATTTTTGACCTATTTCTGGTCCGAATTTAGAACAATATATAACACGGAAGTTGTAGGTCTCGGTCTAAGCTTTCCGAAGATATAAAATTCATAAAATTCTGAGTTCTTATGAAAAAGTTATGGCCAAAAAACTATATATAGTACAAAAAGGGCATATGATACAGTTTCTTCTCGGGACCTCGAGAAATGTACCGATCGTTCCCAAAGTTTTTTCATAACTGTATTTAAATTCCAACATGATTTTTCTTACGTTTCTTTTTCCCATACGTAATAATATTGTCATAGGTAGTAGTAATATCTGCCGGTCGTTACAAGACTGGTAATCTTTTCAAATGATTTTTGACATTCTTTCTTCCATTCAAATATTACATCCTTTAATAGGAGGTTACACAATGGTCTGGATATAGTAATAAAGTTTTTAATGAACCTCATATAAAATCCTACTTGTCTTAAGAAAAAAAATGAATTTCCCTAACTGTTTTTTGTGGTGGTAATTTAGAGATTACCTCTATTTTTGCATTGTCAACCTCAATACATTTACATGACACAACGTGACCCAAAATAATTCCTGAATTAGTCATAAAATGATTCTTTTCTAGTTTAATACATGTCTTTTTACTTCACATATTTTCAAAAAAAAAATTCAAAATTATTCAAGCAATTATCAAATAAGTTCCCAAAAATAGTTATATCATCCATAAAAACCTCTAAACAATGTTCAACCATGTCACTAAATATGTTTAACATACATTGTTGGAATATTATCGGTGCATTACGAAGTCCAAATGACATCTTCCTAAATGCAAATGTTCCAAAGAAATATGTGAATGTGGTCTTTTTTTGGTCTTCTAAAGGAATGAGAATTTGATAATAATCTGAGTAACCATCAAGAAAACAGTTGTAGGGATGTTCTGTTACTATTTCGAAAATTTGGTCAAGAAATGGTAAAGGAAAATGATCTTTTCTAGTGGCATCATTTAGTTTTCTATAGTCGATACACATACGCAACCTAGATAGTATTCGAGTTGGAATTGATTCCTTTTTGTCATTTTGATGACAATTATTCCAGACTTTTTTGGCACAACTTATATAGGACTTACCAGTTATTATCAGAGATATGGTAGATAATACCTATATCAAGAAGTTTAAAGACTTCTGCTTTTACCACTTCTTTCAAGTGATGGTTTAATCTTCTTTGGGGTTGACGATATGTCCTAACATTATCTTATAAATGTATTTTTGTGTGAAAATCAAAGAATTAATGCCTTTTATATCTTTTAAAGTCCATCAAATTGCCAGTTTATGTTATCTCAAAATATTTAATAACTTACCTTCTTGATCGCATGTGAGAGAGGAAGAAATTACCACAGGGTAAGTTTGTTCATCTCCAAGAGATGCATACTTCAATCATTTTGGAAAAAACTTTAATTCCAATTTGGGTGCTTCCTCATGTTTTTCTTCCAGAGTTCATAGTTCCTCAACATTTTTATTCTCTCTATCCTCTTCTAGTACCCATGTAGAATCAAGTAAAAAATCATTGGGAATATCTAAATCTAATTGCGTATTTGATTAAAGAAAATTAGTTGTATAAATTTTCATATGGTCAGATAAAACTCCGATAATATATTCCTCTAAAATTGATTCAATTAGTTCCATGCTCTCATTTTTATTGTCATCGTATGATTTTTTGCGCACATGTTAAAAACATTAAGCTCCAACATCATATTGCAAAAGGATAATTTCATGATTCATTCATGCAATTAATTAAAGCATTAGTTGTTGCTAAAAATGGACGACCAAGTATTACATATTGGATTATAATTGTCTGCTGCAGGTTGTGTCTCCAAGAAAGTAAAATCTACAGGATATATGAATTTATCGACTTGTAATAACATATCTTCCATAATTCCTTTCGGTACCTTGACTGATATATCAGCAAGTAAACGAGTAGTTGAAGTTGGTTTTAACTCACAAATATTAAATTATTGGTAAATCGAAAATGGAAGCAAATTGACACTAGCTCCAAGATCTAGCAATGCATGACCAATTTTTTGATTTCCAGTAATACATGAAATAGTTGGACAACCGAGGTCTTTATATTTTAATGCATTATTGATTGAGAGAATGAAACTTACTTTTTCGGTTTGAAAAGCTTTCTTTATTAAATGATGTCTTCTTTTAACGGTGCGAAAGTCTTTCATAAATTTGGCATAAGATGGCATATGTTTGATGACATCTAACAAAAGAATATTGACATTCACCTGTTTGAATATTTCATATATCTCTGGGGAATGATTCAATTTCTGTTAATGCTTGAGGAAATAGAGGTGTATGTGACAAATCATTATTATCGACGATAGATAATGCTTCTTCGACTCATTCATTACCCTCTGAAGCTGAATCTTCATAAGGTTTAGGAATGGGTCTTTGGATGATTTTACCACTGCGAAGAGTAATAACATATTTGACTTGGTTTGTGTGTTGACTACTAGAACTACCCTCGTGAGAGTTTTGATGACTCTTGGGGTTTGGCTGTGGTTGTGTATGATATTTTCCTTTTTCATTAATAGTCAATGCATATGTGATTTTGGAAAAAGTAACTTTCAGATCGATCAATATTTGCATATTTTGATTATTGATGGCTTTTTGTTTCTCAATAAATGCATGTAAAGTATCATTAAAGATTTTCCTAGACGATGGGATATATGGTGTGTAGTTCTGAGAATTTTGGAAATTCTGGTGTACCTACGGAGGTTGTTGCGATTGTTATGCTTGGTTATCATTCTTCCAATTGAAGTTTGGATGGTTTCTTCTCCAACCAGAATTGTAAGTTTGGGAGTATTGGTTTGGATTTGGTCTCTTGGAGGTGTTTATGGAATTGACTTGGTCATGAATACATTCTTTTAGAGCTGGGAAGGTTGGAAAAACTTGTGTGACATGTTCATTTGAATTATAGATTTAACATGTCATTTCTTGAATTGACTTGACATGATCTTTATTCCTCATTTCTAATACCTCAACTTTTTTAGCTAGAGATGCATATTTAGCATAAAAGTCATGGTCTTCCCTAAGGGTAAATATACCTATACCAGAGGACTGTGGTTTTACAGACGATTCATAAGTGCCAATTGTGTCCCATTGTTGTGCATTATATGCTATGTGTTCTAGGTAATCTAGTGCATCTTCAAGATTTTTATCCTTAAAGACACCATTACACATTATTTCCACTACTTGTCTACCTTGGGGTGTTAAACCCTCGTAGAAGTAGGAAACCAGCCTCCATATTTCAAACCCGTGATGTGGATAAATATTTAATATCTTTTTAAATCTCTCCCAACATTGGTAAAGTATTTTCCCAGACTCTTGTATGAAATTTCTTATTCAATTCTTAAAGAAGTTTGTTTTATAAGAAGGAATGAATGTTTTAAGAAATTACTCTTACAAATCATCCCATGTTCCGATGGATCATGACCTAAGGTTCTGTAGCCAAATTTTAGCTTTATCTTTTAAAGAAAAGGGAAAAAATTAAGTCGAATTATATTCATGTTGTAATTTATGTTTGTGCAAGTATTACATACCTCTTCGAATTCCCTTAAGTGTTGATAAGAATTTTCTGATTCTAGAATAAGAATTTTCTAATTCTAGACTGTGGAATGTGAGTAAAAGTTGGATGATACCTAGTTTAAAAGTGAAATGATGATTGATGTATGTCTTGGGGAAGAAAAAATGACAAGATGTATGGGATTGAAAAGTAGGATTCATGAGATAGTGATATTGTCCTAGTAGGATTCATGAATTCTCTGAGTTCTACCGACCACTTTACAAAATGATCAAATGTTTCCTATCTATTCAGGATTTGCCTAAGGGGATGGTCGGTGTATAACCCGATGGGGTGGGCTTGAAAATAGGGCATAACTTTCTAAGCTTTGTAATTAGAGACAATGCAATTAATTTATGAGACATGTACCTAGTTCTGCGTCTAATAACGCCTTACTAGAATAATATACTAGTTTATGGAATTTATCTATTTCTTGTATTAAAATCGAACTAACTGCATGTTGTGAAACAGCTAAGTACAAAAATAATTTATCACCCGGAATTGGCTTTGCCAGAAGTGGAGTTCGGGTCAGTTACTCATTGAGCTGTTGGAAGGCTTCCCCGCTCTTATTAGTCTATACTACCTCATTCTTCACCTTTTTTATAAGTTGAAAGAAGACGTGTCGCTTGTTGGTTGCTTTGGAGATGAACCGATTAAACGCTACGACCCGACCAGTCAAACTCTGAATCTCATGTACTGTCCCTAGGGACTTCAAGTCTACCACTACTTTGATTTTCTGGGGTTAGCTTCTATGCCTTTTGCTCTAACCATATTTTCCAAGAACTTTCCCGAATATACGCCAAACACGGACTTCTCTGGGTTCAACTATATCTTATACCTTCTCAGGAGTTCAAAAGTCTCCATGAGGTCCTTTAAATGATCTTTAGGAAACACCGACATTATGATCATGTCATCTACGTAAACTTGCATGGTTTTGCTGATGGGAGGCTTGAATACCCTATTCACCATCTTTTTATATGTTGTCCTCGTATTCTTATGTCCAAAAGGCATCATCTTAAAACAATAAAGCCTTTCATCGTTCACGAAAATTGTATTCTCCTCGTCCCCAGCAAACATCTTGATCTGGTTCTTATTATGGGGATATGGTACCCCTAAGGTCAGATCGGTACCCCGCATAGCGGCAATGGGTCTAACCCGTGGATATAGAGCATGTGTGTATTTGAAAATAATTTAAGGAAATATTATATTTCATTACTAGTCCATAGGAAAAAATATTGGACAAATTAGATTTCGAGAACTCTAAGACGGAGAAAAATAAATTTTTACTTGCGTAGGCATTGCAAAGTCCAAGTACGAGAGCTCCACAACGCTCGCTTGCATAAAATATTCCTAGAGAGCAAACTAAAGTTGTATTCAACTCAAAACACTTCTAACTTTCTCTAAATATTTCCATATACCCATAATCCAATTTTAACATCAAAAACCAACATCAACACATGTCATAAAACTAAACCATGTTTATCAAAATAAAACATAGATGGATTCAAAATACATATATGCATAAATTTTGAATGTTAAATACAAACCAAATAAGAATCTCATAAAGAAATAACCAATCTGAATGGTACATTTTATTATTTAGTAAAAAAATAACTACATTTTCATTTCATAAATTATTAATGATATTGTCATTATGCGTATTAGATTGATGTATAGATATGCTAAGAATGACATCGACCATAGAATAGTCTTATAGTAATTTAGACACTAGGTGATCCGATATTGGGATAAGTATTACTATTATAAAATATTCTTAAAGTCTATATATTTCTAGTCGAATTCCAATAACCTAGAAAACTAGCACATGTCGCATATTGGAATTGGAGTTCTAATAGTTTAAACCTGATGTACCATGTGCTTTGGAAGCTCGTATAGATATGTGAGTATTGGTTGAACCGAATACTGAATGACTCACAAGTGATTCCTAATAGTTGGAAGTACACATCACCGTCAATAGGAATCTCCTCGAGTTGAGTAGCATATGTAATCTTTTGACTATATTAGAACATTGATTTTGTGTGAGATCCTCTACACTTTGATGCCATGTATGTCAGAAAATTTTTATGGTCTGGCCTCTAGATGATCGTTGGGTGTGGACCGATGTACTCAGTAATCAAGTGCGAAGCAAAATAGAATCTGTCGGCCCGTATGTGTACCATAAGGGGTTTAAGTATCCATGTGAGTAAAGTTATGATTCTTAAAGCTTTGGCCAAAGTTGATCACCTAGGGTGGATCGTATCAATTGTGAAGAATCGTGGATATGTCGACATGAGATGTGCGCCTTGGAAACTTGACGGTGTATTATATGTTTCCTAACTATAACTCGGATAGCCTACGATGAAATGATTGTTAAACATATGTAATGACCTTGACATGTATAGATCAAAAAGGTCGTTTGTGTTCTTCGCGAATTCGGAGGTGGCCGAATTACGTACATATTAGCTAAGCTTATATGACGAACGTGTCTAAACTTAGAGAGTCCCAATATGAATTGTACTTGTTGAGCACTTGGGTAGCCGATTAATTTTGATAAAAAATAATATTTGATATTTATAATTATCAACTAAGATATCAAGTGTTATTGGATAACTTTGATTATTTACTTTGACCTAATTGGATTAATTCAATAATTACACAATAGTTTAATTGTAAAATCATAATTATCTCTGCCATTTGAGGATATTATGGTAATTGTAATTATGTAATAATATGTGGTTTTGACTTGATTTAATTGGATTAAATCAAAATGGGAAACATTGAACTAATATATTTCCTAATCATTGTCTTGATTCAATTAGATTAAATCAAAGTGGTAGACATTGGAGATTAGTCACACATAATTTTATATATTTGGACAAATTAGACTAAGCCCACATAAAAGTTTATTAGAATTTTTATTAATTAAAAATTACCTAAGTTTTTGCTATAAAAACAAGCTTTAAGAAGGTTTTAATTAGCTAAGCAAAAGCTTGTGAAAGCTAAGTACAAGTAATTCTTAGAGAAATTAGCCTAGTGAAGAGAAGTGTTTTGAGAAGTTTTGGAAGATCTCTACAACATTTCAATAATGAGGAATCAAGATTGGATCTTGGAGAGAAGCTTGCTAGCATTAGAATCAAGATTAGATCTTAAAGTCAGACTTGCTAATCCTTGGAAGTTCTTCAACCATTTCAACAAAGGAGAAGTAGATTGGATCTTGCATCAAGCTTACTAGGTAAGTTGAACTTCTCTTAAGCTATGTTCTTCAATAGTAAGTTTTCATTAATAAGATAGATAGTGATGAATTATGTATTGGATGCATGAGTACATAGCTTGAAGTTGAAATAAGACTAATAGATTTTGTTAAGATGCTTTGGAAGTATAAACACAATATGCTTTTTAATTAGGTCAAAAATGTTCATATTGGACATAGAATAATTAATAAGATTTTGGAATTCTAGATTGAAGCTTAGAGTTATGGCTACCATTCTAGAATCACTTGACCACCTTTGGATGAAGTAGAATTATTCATGAGATATTTCTTATTGGGATTCTAAAATTATTTATGATTAGATTCAAAAAAATGTATATACGTATTTAGAATACATGTATGCTAGTCGTATAACATATGTTGTGGTTGGTTTTGATGTTAAAATTGATGTTAATGTATATTTAAATGATATGAGAAATTTGGAAGTGTTTAGGATTGATTTGAAGGTTGAAACGATCACTGTCCCGGTGAGCGTCTCGAATATGACCCTCCGGTGTCGTGACACTGAGCATCAAACATAGGAGCGTAACGACTCCCGTCATTCTGTGTCGCGATGCTAAGACGTTCAGCTCTTGGATTTGCTCTTGCACTTTGGAGCGTCTCGACTCTCAAGCCAGGGCGTTGCGACTCCCAGGGCTGACGAACACTAAAACTTTTTTTCCCATTTCGGACTCTGATTTGGTCATCATTTTTTTCTTATCGGAATGTAGTTTTCATTAATATATTTTAAAATCCATCTATCCATGTTATAATTTGGTTAAAACTACTTCCGCTGTGCGGGGCACCGATCCGACCATAGGGATTCCACATCTGCCCTAACGGAATGGTATCAGCAGTAAGACTTAACTACAAAACACATGTTGTTCGTTAGACATGTATTTGAATCTATATCATTTTATTTTAATTTAATCATGCATAAGTCATATTGGATATGTATTGCATGTTTTAAATTAAAATTTTGATATAATTAAGTTAATGACTTGATTGTCATAAATCCCTCATGTTATGTGATTACTTTACTTTAAGTAATAAGTAATAATATTGGAGTATTATTGGATAGTTCATCTTTTCAATAAGGAGATGAATGAGTTTTTACTACTTATATCCAATACCGTCATTATTGTTAAGGTATAAGTGTTGGTTTTGGTGCTGGCCCAACGGAAGCTCTCGGTTCGGGTAAAATTGTAATTTTAAAAATTTTTAAATTACCGAATAAATTATTCAATATCCAATATAAATAATTCATTCATATTTTACCTAAACATATTTATTCGATATCAAATAATGACATAAATAATTAAGAAATATCACAAAATTTTTACGAAAAGTTTTTCCGTAAAATGACATAAAACGTATTTTTGACTGAACCGACTACCCAATGCACATGGGGGCTAACCAGGTCAGCCCCAACAGTACTAGGGTAGTTCATGGGCTGCAGTGACTATTTCACTGTTTGGGCAGCCGTCACCCGGTTGGCTCAAAAGTCACCGGGTAACGTAGTTTTTTATCGTTTTCGCATATTTCAACTCCGAAACAGTTTTCGGCAATTGTTCCAACACCAAAAACACATCTAATACATTCATATGACATAATTTTCATCTCCATAAAAATAATTTTTCCAGATATAATCCAGAATGTAAAAATATCAATTTTTCATGCTTTAATCCAACTTTCTCAATATTAATCACATTAATCACAATACCAATCCAAGTCACCACCAATGAAGCACCCAAGAACAATTCTAGGCATTACAAGAGTGGTCATAACACTCTAGAATGACAACATATCATCAAATGATCAAATTGAACTAATATTACAATAATATCATTCAATTTAACTTCACACATGCAATAAGCCTCCAAATTCATCCTCTAAATCAAAAAGGCCCAATTTCTAAGAAGTAAAGAACCCTAGAACTATTCTAGTAACTCAAGAACAAGAAACTAATTTTCTAAACTTAAGAATATTAAAGATTACCTCTCAATCTTCAAATTTTTAAAGCTTTTTCTTGATTTTTATTCACTTTCTTCCTTGTTTCATTAAAAAAAAAATTGAGAGCTATTCTGGAGGGTGATATTTGGCCAAGCTAAGCCAAGTGAAGGAGCAAATAAAATTTTCTAACTGAAAAACCATGCTTGACCGACTTAGAGGGGCATTTTTGTCATTTTGGAATGATTAATCTAATTAATATATAATAAGCTTTAATTTGACAAATCAATTTGCACAATTAAAACTTAATAAAATCAGCCACTTATAACCAATAATAATTAAACATTTTTCAGAACAATTATGAAAAAGAATATCATTTAATTATTCAAATATTTAACTTTTAAATATTTAAATAATTAAATAATTTAATTATTATTATATATGTATTTTTATTTACTTTAAATAACAAATGCATATATTAATGGAATATGTCAAAGTCTTATTTGACAATTAATTAATATGTATCAAATGAAATTTTGTATCAAATATAAAAATACACTTAATTATTAATTGACCAAAATCCCCTAAAGCAAGTGTTTTCGTTTAACCGTTTAAACAACTCGAATTAACTCATTTATGATGAAGAATTATGAATAATCTGTATTATTCATAATGCGTTGTCCAAGTGCTCAACGAGTACACTTCATATTGTGGGACTTTCTAAGTTTAGGTTTATCCGTCACGAAATCCAATTTTGTGTCCATAACTCACTTATGAATTATGATGACCACAGATAATCTTGCTAAACTATGCAAGTCGAGGTCATTGCATATGTATAATCCCTCCATCACAGACTATCCATATTATATCTGAGATATAGATAAGAACGTCAAATCCTTATGGCATAATATAGTCGACTTTAAATTTATGATCTCTAAATAACACTCGGAACTCACTTCTGAAGTTATACCACAGCCATGGATTTACTAGATCGCAAACACGTGGAGGATACCTATGCCCTGTACACATGACTGACAGATTCTATCTTAATACGCACTGGATATCATGGGCATCAATCCACACCCAACGAACAGACGCAAGTCTGATATAAATATATCGATGACATGACTGCCATCAAAGTGTGGAGGATAACTCATATATCCACTGTGGTATCTCAAGTCGAATGACCACTATGCTTGCTCAACTCGATAATATTCCTATTTACATTGGTATACCATCTATTAGGAATTCTTCAATGAGTCATTCAGTGTTTATCAAATAAACACCTACATGTCTATACGAGTCTCCCGAGACTCATGGTTTATTGGGATAAACTATCGAACGAAGTCACGATATACGACATGTACTGGTCTCAACAGATTTTACTAACCAACCCGTGTTAGTAAATCTTGACCAAGAACTTTATTTAAGGATATAAAACTTAAATGTCGCTTCCCAATGTCAATTACAAACTATGTTGTAACTGCGCACTATGTTGGGATGTATGCCCTAGAGCTACATGAAATGTAAACAGCTTTATGTGTTTTGAAATAAATGATACATTATTCATTTATCAAATATTTTGTTTAATTATAATTAATAAAATGAAGCATTATATTATAAATTATCTTGATTACCTTAGATTACTTATGTGCTTTCAGACTTAGTTTATGTGTCATACACAAGGGGATTTAAGTCTAAAGTTTGTAATCTTAAACAGTCCATAGAGAACAAATAAAGTGGGTACTTTGTTTATGATTTATCTATAGTTTCGGTCCATTCTATATTTGTATGACGGCCGTAATCCGGGATCGTCCATGTAGAGACATGAGAATGAAGGCACTTTGTATGATGTGATCATATAGGACTGGACGCAGATGGAAATGACATTCCTATAACATCTTTTAAACCAAGAAAGTCATTTCAATCTACTAGATGGTCATATATGGATTGATCTTAATCCTGAGTGTACTACGAACTCCTACATGGCAGGCTATGTCCTTTGATTTACAAAGGTGAGGTTGGTGAAGCAGTCCCGACCAATAGCTACGTACTTGGGGGGCATGGTCTTCTGTGTAGCTGGGAACATTTTACATAGATTTGGAGTTCACTCCTTCTTGTGAGAAGTAGATGAGTATCTTTCTTAAGGGTTGATTCGGTACTTGAATGGTTAGAGCTCTCAAGTCTTTCTATTACGAATAAAAAGATTAAAATTTATAATGGTTATGAATAAATAGTTCATTAGAGAATCAATGGTACTTAAGGTAAAAATAATTAGAGGGGTATAACGTACATTATGACCAGACTCTAATTACGAGATACTTGTGAATGGTTAATCTATATGTAGTGATTATATCGATGGACACCGACATGGCTCAGCTTAATTTATCATTTGGCGGTAATGAGAGTGAAACTTTGGGTTTTTAGTGGAATTACCCCGGAGTTAATAATTCGGAATATTTAGTAATGAGCTTATTAATATTCCGAGATTAGTGACCTCGGAACCGTAGGTCCATTTGGTCCCCGTGCTAGCTCGATCTACTATAGCGAATTTATATAATTTGGGTAGTCCAATTATAACTCCAAAGGTATAAATATTATTAATATGATTAATAATATTTATTTGGTCACACTTGAAACTATATGTTAAAAGTTTAATATATAATTTTTGTAATTATATGATAATTAAACACTTGGTATTTAATAATAGATGAAATAATTAAGTAAAAAGGTTAATTGTGTAAATTCTAAATTTTGGGTTTTGGAAACCCTTGGACTTTATTGGAAGTTACAAATCTTTTAATATGAATTAATCTTTTATTTTTGTTGTAACATCTTTTTCCATTATGGTATTGATTTGATGATACAAAATTAAATAAAATTGCTTCCTTGGCCGATTTTTTGACAAGATGGGATGGAAAGAATTTGTTTGTTTTGGGAAACAATAAACCTAAGTATAAAAAGGAAATTATTTTTCTTTTTACTTGACCTTTCTCTTTCTAACCTAGCCACCTTTCTTCTTCTTCTACTTCTCTAATTCTCTCAAAGTTGAGAAAACCAAAATAAAAGAAAATGAAGAAAACAAAATCAAAAGAACAAAAGTTGTTAGTGTGTTTAAATCTCTAAACGTTTAGGGATTTTTTGTGAGTCTTGCCCACAAAAATTTTCATTGGTAATGAGATATAGTTTGGAAGACTTGTGGTGTCGAACAAAATTCATCTTCAGCTCTTTCTCTTTGTACCGGCAGTGAGCATTATTTTTTTGCTCATTGTCGCCCTTTTCTTGGTGAAACGGAACTCGGTTTGGTTTTGTTTTAATCCAGAATTTTTGGGAATATTTTGTGATGTTTTGGGGCTGTGTTGGGGCTCTTTTCAAGTGAAAAATCAGAACCAGAACACAGCCATTGTCCACGTATTTCAAGGGTTATTTCTGCAGTGCGTTGGAGCGAATCGAGTCCAAAACAGTCCAGATTTTGTCCGACTATTCGGGGACTGTTCTAGGGCTGTTTCGGGGCTGGAATTTTGTCTAAATTGAAGCAAAATTTCATGGTGGTAGCAGTAGCATTTGGCATTCAAAGGAGAAGGGCAGAAAAAATTTCAATCCCGATCTGTATGCCTAAATCATTTCCGCTTGCGCGAGGAAAACGTTCCTCCCAATGGCAAGAACAATGCATCTAGAACAAGTGGAAAAGTATTCTTAAACCTTCTCTTTTTCATTTAAGTTACTGTTTTTAATATGTTTATCTTTGCATGTTTAGATGAGTAACAAAATAATATTCATATGATGAATGGTAATTTTTTCATGTGATGAATAGATTTTGCATTGGTCGTGGATTTTTCTGACATTTATTTATTTGTTGGTTTTGATTTTGGGATGTAAGGCCATAAGGCCAATTTTTACAATTGCTGTAATTTGATTTTCCAATGTAAATTTTCAATTGTTGTAATTTGGAGCACCGAAGCCGCAAAAGGAGCCAACACCACCTTGGAGCGTGATTTGAAGACCAAGGGATACATTGGATATTTTTGTACTAATTAGATTAATATAGGTAAAATAAGAGCCCGGTCAATGAAAAATATTTTTTTTTTATGTTATATGTATGTGATAAGTGCATGAAAATGTACTTTGAAACATTACTTATTCGGGTTTATTGTTAAGTATTTAATAATATATCTTACATTTTATTATATGATTTTTATTTTATGTTAAATTAGAAGGTAATTATTATTTAAATTAATTCAGTAATTTCTCTCTTATTATTTATTATTTATTATTTGCAAGAGTTGGAAAGGAAAAGCAATCGAGGAAGCTGCACACAAATTTGGGGAATTAATTTAAAAAAATAAAAGAAGAAAGTAGGCTCCAATTGCATGAGTTAATTAAAAGCAGCGTGAATAGTAAAAATCGAAGTAAGGCTACTATGTGTTTAATTAAAAAAGGAAAATTGAAGGCTGATGTATGTTTAATTAAAAAAGGAAAATTAAAGGTTGATGTGTGTTTAATTAAAAAAACAAAAGAAATAGACTAAAGAAGGGCTTTTAACGTGAAGGCATTAAAATGGAAAGCTTTAACATGGAAAGAATAAAATAAAAGGTGCATTAGGGTTTCAAGTGGCTGATTATAAGGAAGGCCATGAAATGTACGTGGAAAGCAGGCTGCGTGAATATAAAACCAACCTAAGCTTATGCACATATGTTTTGGAGGGAGAGAGTCGGCTGCATGATCATATTATTAAGAGGCAAGCTGCGCATAATAAAAAATAACAGAGAGAGAGCTTTCTGCCGAGAGGATAGAAGACAGAGAGAGAGCTTGGCTGCGTAAATAACAATACAAAATTAAAAAAGGAAGCTGTGCAAGACAACTAGAGCAGAGAGTAGTGCCGAGAGTTCAGAGAAGAAATCAGAGCCCAGAGAGAGAGCTTGGATGCGTAAAGTTATTTTGCGAGTTAATCTTCTGCTGCAATATTACCCGAGGGTATATTGTCATCGTTAGATAGGTTATAATAATAACCTTGTGAGTTGTGAACGTAGAGAAGATAAAATATCAATTACCTTAGAACTTTATTTTGAGTATAATTTAATATCCTCCAATTATGAGTTTGGGACGTGAAACCCTCAATTGCGTAATAAAAAGAATCAATAACGGAATATACGAAATAAGTTAGTGTGGAGGGGACCCTGACGCTTTGCTATTTCTCTCTATTGATAAAATCTTTTAAATTTTCGTAATCTTTAGTTTACATTGCAATTTAATCTTTTCGTTAATCTAGTTATTGCTAAACGTTTTTAATTGAGTGAATTAGTTTCGTTATAACCATCTCTCTAAGGAATCGACACCTCAGCTATACTGCGATAACCGCGAGTCATATTTGGGCGTAATCAAAATTTGACGCCGTTGCCGGGGAGACGGTTTACAAGCAAAGGGATCAGGTTTGCTTAGTTAACAATGAAACGGTAATTTCGTTACATTTATTTTATTATGCAGTATTTTAATTTTCTTAGTTTTTATTCTTGAATTTATTTGCTTCTTATTTTATTTCAATTCTAGTAAATTTTAATTTTCGTTCTTTTTATTTCTGTTTCCTAGTATCACTTGTGTCTAATTGCATGCCTAGACATATGGATAGATTTGGTAGATTCTTTAGAACTGAGGAATAGAACTCTAATTCAGAGAGTTTGTTTGACAATCTCTTTGCTACACCCTCAGGCATCTAGTGTACACACCATGAGTGAATACGAGAGACCACTTAGGAGGACTCTTGAAGAGTACCTCCACCCAAATCGCACAACTACACCTTCGTGCATCATATTTCCTCCAAATACACCACCCGTAGATTTTAAACCTGGGATGATACAGTATCTCCCAACCTTCCATGGTTTGGAGAACGAGAACCCCTATATGTACATTAGAGAATTTGAAGAGGTAGTAGCGACTTTCCATGACCGGTTTGGAACCATTGACACAATCAGGCTTAAGTTCTTCCTCTTTGCCCTTAAGGATAAAGCTAAGAGTTGGTTGTACTCTTTAAGACCTAGGTCAATAGGATCATGGGGCGAGATGACCCAGGCATTCTTCGATAAATACTTCCCACACCATAAGACGGATGCCCTGAAAAAACAAAATCTCCACATTTTCCCAAAGAGACAGCGAGACCCTTTATCAAACGTGGAAGAGGTATAAGGAGTTGTTAGCTAGTTTCCCTCACCATGGATTTGAGAGTTGGCATTTAGTAATTATTTCTACGATGGATTGACACCTTTGGAGCACCAATTCATTGAGATAATTTGCAATGACGAGTTTATCCGAAATGACCCTGATGAGGCACTCGAGTATTTAGATGACCTAGCTAAGAAGTCTCATACCTAGACTGGACCCAATTCCATTGATAGCACTGATAGGACACACCCTACCCCTCCTATTAGAAGCGTACACCAATTGAGAGAAGAGGATAGCCTTAAGGCAAAAGTTGAACTATTAACTAGACAGATGGGAGCCTTACTAGCCAAAGATAGCAAGTCTATGCAGATAATAGCCCACCTAGAACCTCAAGAGGTATGTGTTGTGCGTGGCAGGATCGACCATTTGACACAAGAGTGCCCTACAATTGGAGAAACATATGAGGACCAATGCAATGCATTAGGGATGTATAGGAAGCCTTACACACCATAATCAGACACGTATAACCCTGGATGGAGGAACCACCCCAACTTTAGTTGGAAACAAGATTCTCATCAGCTAAGTCAGACCCCAACCTAGAGGTTATAGTACCCCCAATATATCACACATGTCATCTCTAGGAACTCATTAGAGGATACTATGAAACATTTGTAGAAGCTCAGAAAGTGACCATGAAGGCCTAGAAAGCATTTGTGGAGACCCAAAGTAAAACCAATAAGAGGTTTAAGTCACTAATAGCTCAGGTAGTGGAAGATAATAAGGAGATAAAAAGCCAAATCTCTAAGTTGACTAATGTCCTAAGTGTGAACGAACAAGGAAAATTCACTTCCTAAGTTCAACCTAATCCAAAAGGGCAGCACATTGCACAAGCTAATCATGGAGGAGCAAATGTAAAGGGCATTAATGTCATAACTACTAGGAGGGGTAAAGAGGTAGGAGTACATGACACCTTTAACACTGCAGGTGCAACCAAGGATAATAGTGTAGATACTCCTCAAGCAGATCCAGAGCCACATTTCCCAGTTAGAGTACCATTTTCTCAAGCCTTTAAGTCAACCACCAGTCCCAAACGGTGAGATCTTAGAACACCTTAGGCAAGTAAAGATCAACATGCCCTTGTTACATGTAATCAAACAGGTTCCCACATACGCTAAGGTTTTAAAGGATCTATGCACCATGAAGAGGAAGCATCATGTGAAGAAAACTGCATTCCTGACAGAACAAGCTAGTGCAGTGATTGACCAAAATATAAAGATCCAGGTTGTCCCACTATCACTTGCCACATAGGACTATGTGAGTTTGGTCAGACATTATAGACTTTGCGGGATTTTGAATCTCATGCTGTATTCTATATATACGCATTTGGGTCTTGGAGAAATCAAGCCTACATCAGTAGTCTTGCAGTTAGAGATCGTTATGTCAGAACCCCACTAGGGGTAGTCGAGGACTTCTTACTCCAAATCGATAAATTCTACTATCTCATTGACTTTTTGATCTTAGACACCCAGTCTGTAGTTAAAAGGAATCCAAAATTCCTCTTATCCTGGGTAGACCTTTCCTTACTACAGAAAATGCTCTTATCAACTGTAGGAATGGTCTCATGAAATTGCCATTCGAGAATACGACGCTGGAAGTGAACATTTTTCACGTCGAGAAACAGCCACAAGATGACGATGAATGCCATCAGACATTCCTGATAGACACTATAGTGCCAAAAAATGGCCCTCATTCCATATGACTCTGACCATTCTGATCATCTTCTCCCACATTCGAACCTCTTAGACACTCTTGAATCAACCAACCCTCAGGACATCGCTACAGGGTGTTCTATTTGGCAAAAACATGGAACAAAAGTATGTCAACCACAATTTGAGGCTCTGCCAGAGGAAAGGGAGAAACCAAAACCTTCTTTGGTTGAAACACCAAAAGTTGAACTAAAGCCATTACCAGAAGGGCTTCAACATGTGTTCCTTAGATCAGGAGATACATTTCCTGTTATCATTTCTTCGGAGCTTAGTGCGTCACAAAGTAAGAGATTACTTGAGATGTTGATGAGTATAAATCTGTACTTGGCTGGACCATAGGAGATATTAAAGGTATTAGCCCCTTGATTTGTTCCCATAGAATTCACCTAAGAGATGAAGCTATTCCCCGTAGAGATCCTCAACGTAGACTTAACCCCACTATGAAAGAAGTGGTGAGAAATGAAGTGATAAAGTTACTAGACGCGGGTATTATATACCCAATTGTTGATAGTAAATGGGTTAGTCCTACGCAGGTTGTCCCTAAAAGTCAGGAGTTACTGTAGTGAAGAATGAGGCAGGAGAACTGGTTCCTACCAAGGTAGTTACATGATGGCGTATGTGCATCGATTACCAAATGTTAAACGTTGCCACCCGAAAAGATCACTTCCCAATTCCCTTTATCGACCAGATTCTTGAGCGGGTAGCTGGTCACCCATTTTACTGTTACCTAGATGGGTATTCTGGATATTACCAAATTGAGATCTCATTGGAAGATCAGGAGAAACCCACATTCATCTACCCATTCGGTATCAATGCTTTTTGCCGCATGCCATTTGGTTTATGCAATGCCCCTGCCACTTTTCAGAGATGCATGATGAGCATTTTTAGTGATATGATTGAAAAGTATATGGAGGTGTTTAACAGTGTTCGGTGATTCCTTTGATACATGCTTGCTTAACTTGAAAGTAGTGTTAAGTCGATGTCAGGAAAAAGGCCTCGTTCTGAACTGGGAAAAGTGTCACTTTATGGTCTCTTCAGGAATCGTCATAGGTCATATTGTCTCATCCAAAGGAATTGAAGTCGATAAATCAAAGATCGAGTTGATATCCAAGCTACCGACACCTAAAACTGTTAAAGATGTGCGATCATTTCTTGGGTATGCTAGTTTCTATAGGAGATTCATACAAAATTTCTCTTCTGTCTCTAGACCACTGTGTAACCTTCTCGCTAAAGATTCTTCATTTGAATGGACATAGAAGTGTGAAGGTGCCTGACGTTAATCACTAAACTCACCTCTGCCCCAATTATGCAACCACCTGATTGGAATTTACCATTCGAGATTATGTGTGATGCTAGTGACTACACAGTTGGAGCAATTTTAGGACAAAGACGAGAAGGGAAACCTTTTGTCGTATATTATGCTAGCAGAACACTAAACAATGCTCAAATGAACTATTCCACAACTGAAAAAGAACTGCTAGCAGTGGTATTTGCCTTGGACAAATTTCATGCATACCTAATTGGCTCTCCCATCACCATTTTCACCGACCATGCAGCTCTTAAGTACCTCATTTCAAAGAAAGATGCTAAGGCAAGACTTATTAGGTGGATCCTGTTGTTACATGAATTCGACCTAACAATCAATGATAAAAAGGGTGTTGAAAATGTGGTGGCAGATCACTTATCTCACTTGGAGTTTAACAACTCTGCCGATGGCCAACCAATTCGCGATGACTTCCCTGATGAACATTTTTTCGTGGTCACACGAGCACCATAGTACACACACGTTGTCAATTTTTTAGTTTCTGGCGAATGCCCGTCCACTTGGAGTTCACAAGATAAGCATAAATTCTTATGCGAGGTACATAATTTTTACTGGGATGATCTATACTTATTCAAATACTGCCCTGATCAAATATTAAGACGTTGCATTCCTGAAGATGAAGTTCTCAGTGTATTAACCTTTTGTCATTCCAACGCATGTGGAGGCCATTTTTCCGTAAAGAAAACTGCTGCAAAAATTCTGCAGTGTGGTTTTTATTGGTCCACTCTATTTAAGGATACAAATGGATTTTGCCGCTCATGTGAAAGATGTCAAAAATTAGGTGCTTTGTCCCGTTGTCATATGATGCCTCTTAACCTTATTCTTGTCATTGAAGTATTTTGTTGGTTGAGTTGATTTTATGTTCCCGATTTTTGGATACCCTCGTTTGGATACTCTACATTCTTCTCGCGGTTAATTATGTGTCTAAATGGGTTGAGGCAGTAGCCTGCCGAGCAAATGATAACACTATTGTGGTTAAATTTTAAGGGAACATGTATTATCACGCTTCGGTACCACCTGTGTCATTATCAGTGATCAAGGGACATATTTTTATAATCAATCTTTTGAAGCCTTGATGCGCAAATATGGTGTGGTCCATAAGATTTCTACTGCCTATCACCCACAGAAAAATGGGCAGGCAGAATTGGAAAATAGAGAGATCAAACAAATATTAGAGAAAATGGTAAATCCCGATCGCAAGGATTGGTCTTTACGACTTCCGGATGCACTTTGGGCATATTGTACCGCTTATAAGTCTCTTCTTGGGATGTCTCCCTATAGGCTTGTATTTGGAAAGACTTGCCATTTACCTGTTGAGTTAGAACATAAAGCCTACTAGGCTATTAAAAATCTTAACTTTGATCTGACTGTTGCAGGTACACAACGGAATCTTCAGATAACAAAGCTCGAAGAACTATAGAATGATACTTATGAAAATTCCCGCCTCTATAAAGCCAAGATGAAAGCTGCCCATGACAAGCAGATAATGAGGAAAAATTTTGAGTCTATCCAAAAGGTACACCTTTATGATTCCAGACTCCATCTTCATCCAGGCAAGCTGCGATCCAGGTGGACCGGACCTTTCATAATGAAGCAAGTTTTTCCCCATGGAGCTGTCGAAGTAGAAGATCCCAAGGACGGTAGAGTGTTTAAAGTAAATGGACAGAGGCTGAAACCGTTCCTAGACAACCCGATTCCTGCAGCAGAGGATACACCTCTTCCTGACCCTACCTATGCGGATCGAGTTTTCTTTTTCCCATTGTTGTACTTTATTTATTTATGTCTTTATTTATTTTCCAGTTATCTTATCTTTATCTTTTGTCCTTTTGTCCTTTTATTTTATTTTGTTTTCATTTTTTTAGGCATTCTTTGAGGACAAAATTTATGTGAAACGATTGAGACTATTTAATTTTTTATTTTATGTTTTTGCATGATTGTGTGTTTCGAATGACATTTATGGGTGTCGTCGCTGTGAGCCCTCACGAGACTATAACTCGTCTACTAGGGACACCTAGGGGTTTAAAGGCTTGTTGTATATGCTAAATGCAATCGTGATCCCTACGAAAGTGGCTTAGATAGTTTTTATTTTTATCTATTCAGTTTAGTTTTTATTTTATTTTTGCGCTTGAATTGCTAGGTACTAGCAATAAGCTGGTTGGTGGTTGTGATAAGTGCATGAAAATGTACTTTGAAACATTACTTATTCGGGTTTATTGTTAAGTATTTAATAATATATCTTACATTTTATTATATGATTTTTATTTTATGTTAAATTAGAAAGTATTTATTATTTAAATTAATTAAGTAATTCTATCTTTATTATTTATTATTTATTATTTGTAGGAGTTGGAAAGGAAAAGCAATCGAGGAAGCTGCACATAAATTTGGGGAATTAAATCACAAAAAAATAAAAGAAGAAAGTAGGCTCCAATTGCATGAGTTAATTAAAAGCTGCGTGAATAGCAAAAATCAAAGTAAGACTGCTATGTGTTTAATTAAAAAAGGAAAATTGAAGGCTGATGTATGTTTAATTAAAAAACGAAATTGAAGGTTGATGTGTGTTTATTTAAAAAACAAAAGAAATAGACTAAAGAAGGGCTTTTGACGTGAAGACATTAAAATGGAAAGCTTTAACATGGAAAGAATAAAACAAAAAATGGCATTAGGGTTTCAAGTAGCTGATTATAAGGAAGGCCATGCAATGTACGTGGAAAGCAGGCTGCGTGAATATAAAACCAACGTAAGCTTATGTGCATATGTTTTGGAGGGCGAGAGTGGGCTGCATGATCATATTATTAAGAGGCAAGTTACGCATAATAAAAAATAATAGAGAGAGAGCTTTCTGCCGAGAGGATAGAAGACAGAGAGAGAGTTTGGCTGCTCAAATAACAATAAAAAAATTAAAAAATGAAGCTGTGCAAGACAACTAAAGCAGAGAGTGCCGAGAAGAAAGAAAGTAGTGCCAAGAGTTCAGAGAAGATATCAGAGCCCAGAAGTCGGGACGCGGAGCTATGATGATTCAGAGCAATATGTCTCTCCAATCCCAGGCTATTTTTATTTCTTTTATGCGGAACTAATCTCCTAAAGCAAAACTAAGGGCGAACTCTTGTACCCAATTCTTTTATTTTGTTATTTGATTCTTAGATGATTTTATTTATTTAATACAATTGTTATTCTATTCTTCTCGTTATTCTTTTGATTATTTTAATCCGAAAATTATATTTTATTAATTTACATATAAATTCAGTCATGCTTTTTCTATGTGTTGTTGGTGAAAATAGTTATGATCGGTTAAGGTTGTTTTGCGAGTTGATCTTCTGCTGCAATATTGTCCGAGGGTATATTGTCGTCGTTAGATAGGTTGTAACGATAATCTTGTGAGTTGTGAACGTAGAGAAGATAAAATATCAATTACCTTATAACTTTATTTTGAGTAGAATTGAATATCCTTCAATTGTGGGTTTGGGACGTGAAACACTCAATTACGTAACAAATAGAGTCATTAACGGAATATAAGGAATTAGTGCATGAGGGGACCCTGACGCTTTGCTATTTCTCTCTATTGATAAAATCTTTTAAGTTTTCGTAAGTTTTAGTTTACATTGCAATTTAAAATTTTCTTTAATCTAGTTATAGCTAAACGTTCTTGATTGAGTGAATTAGTTTCGTTGTAACCATCTCTCTGAGGAATCGACACCTCAGCTATACTGCGATAACCGCGAGTCATATCTGGGGGTAATCAGTATGTTTAATTTGAATTATTTGAATAACATGTCATTTAGCTTAGGGTGTCTACTCTTGCATTTTACATGCCATAACATGTTTTAAATGCATTATCATTATAGACATGAAATATGATTTTATGTGATTTAAAGTGTTTGATATGCATGGAAATCAATTAATTGGATTAATTGGATTTATGATTTAAAATTTGAATTCTATTTTTTGGGCTTAATAAATTCAATTGGTATATAGGATGGAAACCAGATATAAATTCCATAACTGAATCCGAACGGACGGTAATATGATCTGCACTCGGGATACAATTCCACGTACCATTGGATTTTATAACGCACTAAGATTAATTAAATAGTTTAATTCAAATCTTGACCATTTTTGGATTCTAAAATTTCAAACCTATTAGTGTTATAATATTTTAAGAGTTAAAATATAATAGGCCACTAATATCACTCTAATTAAATTAGTTTAATTGAGTAATACAATTAGTAGAGACTAATGGATAATTAGTGGTATAAATTTTAAATAGTTAAAATTTGTTAGGCCACTAATGGTGAACTAGTGTAAATAAAAATTATGATTTAGCCGCCATAAATTTTTTCACACTAGTTAAATTAAAATATTAGATATTTTATAAATAGAAACCTTAATTTTTTAAATAGTGAGTGGGAGAGGGATATACGACAGTATATCTTGCGATCTCCGTTGTTAGTCCGAAAATGTGAGATTCAAAAGGTGCCTCGAGACGGCTTTGCTTTCGTCCCCCTACGAATGGTGTCCATTTTGGGGTCAATATTAGGTTTGGATTCCGAGAGGATAAGGATTCTAGATGTATCTTGTGAATTGACCTACCCTACGGCGGCACTTCACTCGTTAAGTCCAAGAATCCTGAAACGATGGGTCACACTTACAAATGAATAATTAACTGTTAATAAAATTCCTTGATTGAATGAAACAGTAGTTGTTTAATATAGAAATAAGAGTTATTCCCGCATATATTAATCGACTGAGACTGTCTCGACCTATCATGCAAGTATTTGACCTACCCTACAACGGCACTTATTTGTGGGATGATAGATTTTCATGGCATAGTAATTCTCTTAAGTTTCTAATTCGTTATTCATGGATTCATGAATCATGTTTAATTTTATGTCAAAATTATTTGATGATTTTAATATGCATGTTTATTTTATTTTTCAACCATAGTTTCTCCAATTATATCCATACTCTCAAACAATAAATTAACGGGAGAAAATTATGTTAAGTGAAAAAGTAACATGAACACTATCTTGGTCTGCAAAGACCTAAAGTTTGTCTTGATGGAGGAGAGTCCTCCCGAGCCAACCAGAAATATTGGCCAAGCTGTGCGTGATACCTACCAGAAATGGGTCGCAGCTAATGAGAAAGCCCGCTGCTACTTGCTAGCAGGGATATCTGAGGTTCTTGCTGCAAAGCATGAACCTATGGCTTCAACAACTTAGATGATGGAGTCATTATAGGGCATGTTTGGACAGCCTTCGGAGCGTCAACATCACGATGTCATGGTCTCAGCGATAACTACTGGATGAAGGATGAGACATCAGTCAGATAGCACGTCTTGAGGATGATGACTTATCTCAACACTGCTGAAACTCATGGAGCTCGTATTGACAAGCGTAGCTAGGTAACCATGATTATGAAAACTCTTCTGAAGAGTTTTCTGCTGTTTAAAAGCAACTATGTTATGAACAAGTTGATTTTTACTTTGACCCAACTGCTTAATGAGCTCACTCATTACGAGTCCATGCTTGTGGATCCTCGTAAGTCCTGTGCTGAGGCAAATGTTACTGAGTCTTCTAAATCTACAAAGATGAAGAAGAATAGCACTGGGAAGGCTAAGGTAAAGCCATGAAGAGGAAGAACAAGAAAGGCTCCAAGGATGCCAAGGCCTAGATATTTCCACTACAATAAGAATGGGCATTGGAAAATGAATTGTCTTAAATACCTTGTTGAGCTGAAGGAGAAAAAGGAATAAGATAAATATGATTTACTCATTATCGAATCTCTATTAGTGGATGATGATAAATCCACCTGGATTATTGACTCTGGAGCCACTAACCATATTTTTTCTTCTTCCAGCTACTTGACTCATGGAGGCACCTTGCTGAAGGTGACTACACCATGAGGGTCGGGACAGAGGATATCATTTCAGCAAGAGCAGTGAGAGTTTCTTATTTAAATTTTACAAATAACTGTTATTTAAAATTGAACAATGTGTTATTCATTTCTGGTTTTCACAGGAATTTGATTTATGTTTCTAAACTTGTGGATGATGGTTATTCAATTTCTTTTAATAGCAATTTAGTTATTATTGGTATAAATGGATTAACCATATGCACAGAAAACTCAGAAAATAACTTGTATGTATTAAGACCGTCAACACATAGGTCACTACTCAATGCTGAAATATTTAAGGTTGAGAAACCTAAAGCTAAACGGTAAAATATTTCTCACGATGACACATATCTATGGCATCTTAGACTTGGTCATATCAACCTTGACCGGATAGATAGATTGATAAAGAATGGAGCCTTAAACCAGTTAAAGCTCGAAACTTTACCAGTCTGCGAATCATATTTAGAAGGAAAAATGACCAAGAGACTTTTGCTGGAAAAGGTATAAGAGCCAGTCAACTGCTTAGGCTAATACATTCGGACATTTGCGGACCGATGAATGTAAGAGCCCGAGGTGATTATGAATACTTCGTCACATTCATTGACGATTATTCTAGATATGGGTATGTTTACCTAATGCAGCACAAGTCAGATACTTTTGAAAAGTTCAAAGAGTATCATGCTGAGGTTGAGAACCAGTTAGGTAAAAAAAATCAAAACTCTACGATCAGATCATGGAGGAGAATACCTTGACAGAGATTTTGAGGAATTCTTATTTGAGCATGGGATAGTATCCCAGCTCACAGCACCTGGAACACCACAGTAAAATGGTGTTGTAGATAGGAGAAATCAGACCCTGCTAGACATGATGAGATCAATGTTTAGTTATATCTCACTACCTAGTTCGTTCTGGGGATATGCACTGCAAACTACAATGTATATCCTTAATATAGTTCTATCTAAGTTTGTTCATAAGACTCCCTTAGAGTTATGGAATGGTCATAAAACTATTTTATGACATTTCCGCATATGTGGGTGTCTAGCACATGTGCTGAAGATAAGAATACAAAGTTAGAGCCACGTTCTTAGGTGTGACTATTTATAGGCTATCCTAAGGAGACTAGAGGTGGATTCTTCTATAGTCCTAATGATAACAAAGTGTTTGTATCGAAAAATACTACGTTTCTAGAGTATGACTATATGAGGAAGTTCAAGCCTCGAAGTAAAGTGTTACTCGAGGAGTTACTTATTGGTTCAACAGTACACCTTCGTAAATGACAGTTGATAAATACATAGCACCTTCAATATCGAGCGTCAGATGCAAACTCATCAGAATGATCTACCACCTAGACGTAGTGGGGGGGTTGTACGACAACCTGATCGCTATCTTGAAGTTGGAGAGGCACCAGTTATCGCATCCAGTGATGGTATAGATGATCTATTGACCTATCGTAGTGCAATGGATGATTCTGATAAATAGAAATGGCTCCAAGCCATAAACCTAGAGATGGAGTCTATGTACTCCAACTCGGTCTGGGAACTTATAGACCAACCTGATGAGGTTAAACCTATAGGTTGCAAGTGGATCTACAAGAGGAAGAGGGGAGCAGATAAGAAGGTATAGACCTTCAAGGCTAGGCTAGTGGCCAAGGGTTATACCTAGAAAGAGTGAGTTAACTATAAGAAAACTTTCTTGCCAGTAGCCATGCTCAAATCCATCCGCACTCTTCTATCCATTGCCTCATATTATGACTATGAAATTTGGCAAATGGACGTCAAGACTGCATTCTTGAATGGCAATCTTGATGAGCGTATATATATGATACAACTAGAGGGGTTCATAGCCCAAGGTCAAGAGCAAAAGGTTTGCAAGCTGCAAAGGTCTATTTATGGACTTAAACATGCATCTCGATCTTGGAATATAAGATTTGATACCACGATCAAGTCTTATGATTTTGAGCAAAATATTGATGAGCCTTGTGTATACAAGCGTGTCATTGACAGAGAAGGTGGTTTTTCTTGTTTTATACATCGATGATATTTTACTCATTAGGAATGATGTAAAGATATTATCGAACGTGAAAACCTGGCTAGATAACCAATTCCAAATGAAAGATTTGGGAAAGGCCAGTTATATTATTGGGATTCATATACTTTGGGATCACAAGAAACGATTGTTAGTTATGTCTCAGACATATCGACAAGATCCTTGTGCGATTTGGGATGCAGAATTCCAAGAAAGGCAATATGCTTTATCAGCATGGAATTCATTTGTTAAAGGAACAGTCTCCTAAGACACCTCAAGATATTGAGGAAATGAGACATATCTCGTATGCCTCAGCAGTTGGTAGTCTCATGTATGCTATGTTATGCACGAGATCAGACATCTGTTTTACAGTGGGAGTAGTTTGTAGGCTTCAGTCGAACCCATGATTGGATCACTGGGTGGTGTGAAACACATTCTCAAGTATTTTAAGAGAACGAGAGATTATATGCTTGTGTATTCCGGTGAGGATATGATCCTAAGGGGATATACAGACTATGATTTTCAGACAAATGTTGATTCTAAGAAATCAACATCTAGATCAGTGTTTACCCTAGGTGGTGGGGCTATAGTATGGCGGAGTATAAATCAATCTTGCATTGCTGACTCCACTATGAAGGCTGAATATATAGCAACCTGTGAAGCAGCAAAAGAAGCAGTCTGGCTCCGTAAATTCTTGGGAGATCTGGAAGTTGTTCTAGATATGGATAGACCACTCACACTTTATTGCGATGATAGCGGTGCAGTGGAAAACTCCAAAGAATCAAGAATCCATAAGAGGGGAAAACATATAGAGAGGAAATATCATCTCATCAGAGAGATATTGTAGAGATGAGACATTACCGTCACAAAGATTGCATTCGTAGAGAACCTGGCTGATCCGTTTATAAAGACCTTATCGGCTAGTGTTTGAAGGTCACCTAGATGGTCTAGGATTACATGACATGTCCATTTTGCTCTAGTTCAAGTGGGAGATTGTTAGGATGTATGCCCTAGAGCTACATGTAATGTAAACGGCTTTATTGTGTTTTGAATAAAATGATGCATTATTCATTTATCAAAATTTTTATTTAATTATAATTAATAAAATGATGCATTATATTATAAATTATCTTGATTACCTTAGATTACTTATGTGCCTTCAGACTTAGTGTATGAGTGTCATACACAAGAGGATTTAAGTCTGAAGTTAGTAATCTTAAACAGTCTATAGATAGCAAATAAAACGGTTACTTCGTTTGTGGTTTATATATAGCTGTGGTCCATTCTATATTTATATGGCGACCGTAATCCGGGATGGTCCATGTAGAGACATGAGAATTGAGGCACCTTGTATGATGTGAACATATAGAATTGGACCCAGATGGAAATGACATTCTTATAACATCTGTTAAACCAAGAAAGTCATTTCAATCTACTAGATGGTCATATATGGATTGATCTTAATCCTAAGTGTACTACGAACTCCTGCATGACAGGCTATGTCCTCTGATTTACAAAGATGAGGTTGGTGAAGCAGTCCCGACCAATAGATACGTACTTTGGGGGATGGTCTTCTCTGTAGTTGGGAACGTTTTACATAGATAAGGAGTTCACTCTTTCTTGCGAGAAGTAGAGGAGTATCATTCTTAAGGGTTGATTTGGTAGACCGCTTAAGTTTTTATTTACGAAAAAAAAGATTAAAATTCATAATGGTTATGAATAAATAGTTATTAGAGAATCAATGGTACTTAAGGTAAAAATATTAGAGGGATATAACGGATATTATGACCCGACTCTAATTACGAGATACTCGTGAAGGGTAATCTATATGTAGTGACTATATCGATAGACACCGACTTGGTTCAGCTTAATATATCATCTGATGCAAGAAGAGTGAAACTTGGGTTTTTAGTGGAATACTCAGAGTTAATAATTCGGAATATTTAATTAGGAGATTAATTAATATTTCGAGATTATTCAAGCTCGGAACTATAGGTCCATTTGGTCTCCGTGCTAGCTCGATCTACTATAGCGAATTTAATATAATTGGGTAGTCCAATTATATACTCAGAAAGGTATAAATATTATTAATATGATTAATAATATTATTTTGTCACACTTGAAACTATATGTTAAAAGTTTAATATATAGTTTTTGTAATTTATTAAATTTAACACTTGTCATTTAATTATATATGATATAATAAGTAAAAGGTTAATTGTGTAAATTCCAAATTTTGGGTTTTGGAAACCCTTGGACTTTATTTGGAAGTTACAAATCTTTTAATAGGAATTAATCTTTTATTTTTTGTAACATCTTTTTCCATTATGGTAATTGATTTGATGATATAAAAATTAAATAAAAATTACTTTCTTGGTCGATTTTTTTGACTAGATAGGAGGGAAAGGATTTGTTTGTTTTGGAAAAAAATAAATCTAAGTATAAAAAGAAAAATTGTTTTTCTTTTTACTTGGCCTATCTCATTCTAACCTAGCCACATTTCTTCTTCTTCTTCTCTAATTCTCTTAAAAGTTGAGAAAACCAAAAATAAAAGAAAAAGAAGAAAAACAAAAATCAAAATGTTAGTGCGTTTAAATCTCTAAATAGTTTAGGGATTATTCTGTGAGTCTTGCCCACACAAGTTTCCGTTGGTAATGAGATATAGTTCAGAAGACATGTGGTGTCGAACAAAATTCATCTTCGTCTCTTTCTCTTGTACTCGACAGTGAGCATTATTTTTTCTCATTGTCGCCCCTTTCTTGGTGAAATAAAATTCGGTTTGGTTTTGGTTTATCCAAAATTTTGGGGGAATATTTTTTGATGTTTTGGGGCTGTGTTAGGGAATTTTTCATGTGAAAAAAAAAATCAAAACACAGTTGCTGTCCACGCATTTCAGGGGCTGTTTCTACAGTGCGTTGGAATGAATCGAGTCCAAAACAGTCTAGATTTTGTCCGACTGTTTGGGGCTATTTGGGGACTGTTCTGGGGCTGTTTTGGGCTGGAATTTTGTCTAAAACTGAAGTAAAATTTCAGTGGTGTAGTAGTAGCATTCAGCATTCAAATGAGAAGGGCATGAAAATTTTTCAAAGTCCGATCCGTGTGCCTAAATTGTTTTCGCTGCGCGAGTAAAGTGTTTTCTACACACTACATTGTAAATCCTAGCGTCTTTGTCTAATATACTCGTATCATTAATCAGATTTAGTTTCAATCTAATCATAATTAGATATCTAATAGTAATTAGATCTAATATGTATATAAAAGGCAAGAGGTGCTACCATTAAATAAGTAATATTATGGAAAACGAATTGATTGTATTCATGAATCAGACATAATAAGATCCGAATTGGCACTCTGAGCACCAACCCTAACAATAAGTGCTCGAAACTTAGGTCGCTCCGGTAAAACAATAGATGTAACTGATGAGTTAATGCAGCCACCCAATACCGTCATTATTGTGAGGGTGTACATACGAAGCTCATTAGTACGCATTGACAAGTACACACCTAGAATACGTCTTAATCCAATACTGTCATTATTGTGAGAATAAGAAACAGCTTAAGACTAAACTAGGAATTACATGAATGTGATTGACTTTGGAGGTCTAGCTAATAAGTTTATAAAGGCCAATACCTTAATTATTATGAGACTGGAGTAAATGTCATAGGATCAACTTCCCGCTATGAAATTTTGATAGTCAAATTTCTATTTTTCCATTAAGGGATATTACACAATTACGTAAAGTAGTGGGAGGACACTAAAAGATTTAAAATTTCATAATCAATTAGTGTTATTTTGAAATGAAAAATATTATGCTACTGTTTAAAATGTTGTCTTGTAGATGGTTGTCGCAAATCCACTAACTCGACTTTTAAATTCCAATAAACTGAAAGGAGTCAAAAACTATTTTAAATGTGAAAGAACATCTGCCTTGTCTTGAAATAGAATGATTGAGGTATGTTACACTCAATCCATGTCTATCGAAATTTTTCTGATTTGCTCAGCCAGTACATAGAGGTACCAAATACTTGGAGCATAATAAGAAAACTCAAGGAGTTATTCGAAGAAAATTAAGAAATTAAAATATATCGGAGGTCTAATGAATTATTCCATGATACGGTCAAGGATGCTAGAGTGGTTAGCATTCATGTTTTAAACATGATTGACCAGATCCGATATATGGAACGGCATGGCATTATGATAAATAAAAGGCAGGCCAAAATATGATTTTCTCTTCTTTACCCTTTACATTTGATGGTTTTATGATGCATTCGATGCAAGCCATATATGAAGAGATTCACAACATGTTACGGTGGGTGAAATGTGATTTGAAGAAAGATAATCCCACTTTATCCCTCCATGGTGGAGCAAAAAACTGTTCAACGATTTCTATGAAGTCTAAGAAGATTAAAATGAGAGATAAGAAGAAAGATTCCAAGAAATAAACTGCAAAATCGCAAATAGCTCGTGGTCAATGTCTACATTTTAAGAAGTCTGGACAATGGAATAAGGACTATCCAAAGCTGTAAGAAAAGTATGACCCTCAGCTACATTTTGTATTTTTCCTATTATTGACATCTCAATAGCCTTAAATGTAAATACTGATTGGGTGTTAGACACCGGTAGTCTTACTCATATTTGAAACTATATGTATGTCATGAGAGTTAGAAGAAGGCTAAACAAATGGAGATCCGGCTTAAAAGTGGCAATGACGAGACATTGGATGTCAAAGACATAGGAAGAGTTATTCTAGATCTCCCTAATGGATGTAAATTAGATGTACATGACTGTTATTATATACCCTCTATTATCATACAAATACTATCTTTACTGATATTGGACATAGAGGGATACAAAATAAACATTAAGATAATATTTTATGTTATATGATAAAGACAACAATCTGATATGTGAATATTCTTTATCAAACAGTTACTATGTTTTAGAAACATATATAGATGTCTTTAATATAGAGGAAAATAAAAGTAGGAAATCTGAATTATATAATACTAAATTATGACATATGAGATTGGGCCGCATAAGTGTTAGACATCTGTCTAAAATGGTAAGGTTTATATGATGAAGACAACAATCTGATATGAGAATATTCTTTATCAAACAGTTAATATGTTTTAGAAACATATATAGATGTCTTTAATATAGAGGAAAATAGAAGTAGGAAATCTGAATTATATAATACTGAATTATGGCATATGATATTGAGCCGCATAAGTGTGGAGGATGTCTCATACATCCACAGTGGTATCTCAAGTCGAATGACCACTATGCTACTCAACTCGAGAAGATTTTTATTGACGTTGGTGTACCATCCATTAAGAATCTTCGCTGAGTTGTTCAGTATTTATAAACACTACACATCTACACTAGTCTCCGAAGACTCATGGTTCATTGGGATAAACCATCTGACCAAGTCCGATATATGACATGTACTGGTCTCAACGGATTAAACTAACCGACCTGTGTTAGTAAATCTTTACCAGGAACTTAATTTGATAATATATTTCTAGTAGTGACACTTCCCAATGTCAATCACAAACTACTTTGTAACTGCGCACTACATATATATTATCAGGTCTTTGTCTAATATACACATATCACCAAATCAGATCTAACTTCAATCTAATTGTAATTAGATCGAATACGTATATAAAACAAGAGGTGCAACCACTAAGTAAGTAACATCATGGAAAAAATGATTGTTCGTATTCATGAATCAGACATAAATACGGTATGGATTGACGCTCTAAGCACCAACCCCAACAAGTTGTGTATATGGATAACGACATTGCATTGCATTGCATCACATGACTTACATAATCATATGGTTGATATGATGATGCATATGCATTTTGCATACTTAGAGAGGAGAAAGAGTGCATATTGACAGATACAGATTCAGGGTCCGGTTATACATGGCAAAAAAGTCTGGGCCCGGCTCATATTAGAAGAAGTTTTTGAGTTGAAACCTTATGAGCCCTTAAGACTAAAGAATTCAGAATAGCTATAGTAGCAGTATTAGGCCCTTGTAAGGCCTGAAGGTTATAGTGAACTTAAGGTATGTGTTTAAGACATTTGAGACTAAGAATTCAGTGTAGCACCACAGCTGTTCTCGAAGTCAGGAGGGGTGTGTTAAACCTTCGCAATTATTGGTTAGTTAGGTTCTCTGGTTAAGAACCAAGTTAGTAGAGTTTACATTTGTAAAAAAAAAAAATAAAGAAAATAGAGTTTAACAATTTCTATAAATGGATTAGAGATTTTCCATGCATGCATTTTGAATTAGATCGGGAAGTATAAGGACAGATTAATTTCGGGGACGAAATTTTATAAAGAGGGGAGAATTGTAATATCCAGAAATTCGGAAACTCTTCTGGAAGGATTTTGTATTGCATATCAGGTCTCAGAATGAGACTATATTGGAGGATAAGAGTTTCAATGTCAAAATATAGCTCGAAATATTCTAAAACATAGATTTGATGCACTGAAAATCGCGTGACATGAAAGATTTGGTTATGCAATTTCTGATTTTATCGTTATACTCGTAAAAGTTTTTATTTCGACTATAAAAATAGCAAACAAATTATAATTAAGTTGATTCTTGAACCATCATACTCATTTTTTCGAGACGAACAAATTTCATTTTGAACACTTTTCGAAATTTGCATCAGAAGTTCTTCAAAAATATGAATTTCCGAAACAAAATAAATTAGTGGAAAAACTCATACATATTATTCACATTGGTTTAGTATGGGATTGATATGTGTTTTAGAAGTATATGGGCTCTCTCTCTAAAAAAAAAAAAATTATTGCATCTTAGAACTGGATTCAAATTCTTGGGGGCAAAAGTGTGATTATAGTTTAATTATTAAGAGTATCAGCATGGGAGTGGAGTGTAGACTTATTTTAAACTTTGGAGTGTTTAGCGTGTTTCAATAGATGAAGGAGCCCAGTGAAATTAACCATTTAAAAAATTCAGAATAAACAAATTTTTAATGCCAAACCGACACCTTCTTTTAAAAAATATATAAATAAACGAGGGAGTCTCAAAATATAATCAAAAACCCTAAGCGTAAATAGAAACCCTAAAGACGCCGAAAGCTCAAGAAACAATGGCGAAGTCGATGAGATCGAAGAGGGAGAAGAGGCTGAGAGCTATAAGAAGAGAAATAGTTGAGCCTTTTTACGAGAAGAAAGATGAAGCCAAGTTTGCTGCCCAAGAAGCTGCGCTTGCTGCCCCTAAGCTGCCCGTCCGCTCTCCAAAACAAACTCTATGGACATAGCCACTACCAATACCACTACATCAACAGCTGAGAACAATATGGGTAAGTTGTTATTTCTCTCTTTCGTTTAATTTCATTAAGATCCTTTTCGATTTATTGCTTAATACTCCGTGCCCACTTGATAGATTTCGACTTAATGGCTTATGCTTGTTAATGCATATCAGACTCTGATAATGATGTCAGCTTTTGATATCAGCACGAGGCTCATCATTTTTACCAATGCAATAGTGGATACTCTGCCCGTGCTTAGATTTTTTCGCGGTAGAAAATCATTTGGAATTAATGCTTTGAAGCCGGTAGCTAAAATTGGTGTAATTGTTTGGTCATCGTTTGGTTATTCCCCATTATATCTGATTGTTTTAGCTTATGAATAACGGACTTTTATAGCCATTTCTCGGCAATCATGTTTATGGGCCTTTAGTCGTGGCACTGTGTAACTCCCGTATGGTAGTGAATGTGATTTTTGATGGCCAAATTGTCAAGGTTTCACTAATGTACAAGGTTGATGACTTTCCCAATGCGATCAATGAATCTATTTGCCTATCTTTACATGCCATCCAGGTTAAGCTCAATTAGCAATCTTAGTAGTTGTAAGTAAATTGTAGCGCAGGATTCAGCTTTTCAGTGTTTAAGATGTGGGCAAGCATGTTTCCCAGACTTTTTGACAACCCATAGGCCATAACCACTACTGATAAATTGTTTATGGAATTTGCTCCAGAAGGTAAAACAGAAGCATCTGGGATATAAGTTGGTGATTTTTTCTTGGCAAAGAAGTAGGTTGCTGTCTGAGTTATTGGTGTGAAAGGGTGAGCGTGTGAAGTTAGTTTGGACTTTGGATTCATTATTGCATCTAACTACCTTCATTTGAGATTAAACACATAAAAATCAATTCAGTTTCAAGCAATTGATACTTCTTTATCTTGTGTATTTCACTATTTCTATTTCATAGCATCTCATTTTTATGCTTTTATATGATTGGCGTTACATTTTTTCCAATCATTATGCCTGATAGTTTTCAAATATATGTGGATTTGATTTGGTTATTCAACAGATGTGGAGATGACTGATGGAAACCAAACCAAGGGCTCTTTGAAGCCTGTTGGAGGAATAGGGAAGAAGTCCCTAAAGAAGTTGAAGTTGGGAAAAAACAAGCGTCGTGGCAAAGGCTGGAAGAAGCAAAATTTCTAATTACATATATAGATAGTGATACTGATATTCATAATGTTTTGTACGGAGGAAAATTTATATATGGTGCTGTCTTTTGATTTCTAGGAAATGCTATTAGCATTCAGCAGGAGATAATGAACATCAAACAAATTTTGACAGGTAATTTTTTTTTTGGGCTGGCAAGCACAAAGTCTAATGAGCATTTTTTGAGCTATATAATGTTTGACCATGATGTATCAGAAATTTGTAGTTAACACGTAAACGAAATGAAACTCTTATGCAAAATGGAAGCGCGGCAAGAATGCTATTTGATTGTTTGGTTCATCAATGAAAAATATCATTGCATGCATTCTTTGATGTCACAGGGTACACACTTCAGAAATTGGGACAATCGCCCTATTTGTTGTCGTCTCCACTCTTATTGCTAAAATTTGATGCATGGGATTCAGTCTTTTCTAGGGCACTTGGTAGGCAGAGGAGCTCCACATAGCAATGGATTACCTTCATAAATGGAAGGGTCATTGAATTTTGGCAGTGAAGGAATTTTTCCCGCCAAATTGTTGTAAGATAAGTTCAACTTGCTCAAAGAAGCTAAATATGACAAGCTTTGTGGAATTGCCCCTGAAAGAAGGTTATGAGATAAATCCAAAATGCGCAACACCGAAAGACTTCCAATGCTATCAGGGATTTCTCCTGTTAGATTATTCCATGAAAGATTAATGCTGTCAACGTCTGCGACAATGTTGTTGTACTCAGGATTTCTTCCTTTCATCACCCTCCAGATCAGCTGTTGAAATACCTCACTGCTATTGCCATAGACCAAGGCAGAAAGATTTACGATACACCTGGAATGGCTCCTGAAAACTTGTTGTGCGAAAGATCTAGGGTGTGAAGATTTCGGAGTTTGCATATATGTTGTGGGATGTCTCCGCTGAGCAAATTTGATTGAAGGCGGAGCATAAAGAAAGAAGATAAATTTTCTGATATCCACGAGGGTATACTTCCTGACAGTCTATTTCCTCCAAGATCGACGGTGGTCAATCCCGTGCAGTTTTGCAGGGAAGAAGGGATTCCGCCATTAAGATTATTATTGCTCAACAGCAACACGCTGAGGGAATGTAGGGAACCAAATGAAATTGGGATGTTGCCAGTCAAAGCATTGTTTGATATATCAATACCCCATAACATCTGAGAATGGTACCAACAGTTGGGGGATTCACCAGAAAAAGCATTGCTTCTAAGGGAAAGGATTTGCAGTTCCTCTAAATTGCAAATGGATGATGGGATTCTGCCACTAAGACGATTTTGAGAAAGATACAGTGTCTGCAGTCTTGGCATTAGGCTAGCAATATTTTCAGGTAGAGTTCCTGAAAATGAGTTGTCTTGGAGAAATAGCCCGGTTGCATTTGTAGACCAAAGTGGAAGAGGACCCCCAAAGCGATTAGAACTCAAATCAATGGATTGTAAATATGGAGAATTCATCTGCCCTGGCAACTTCCCCTTGATTTGGTTATTCGACAGAATCAGATATGTGATTTGAGAAGATAATTTGGTAAACCAGTCCTCTGGAATAGTGTCTGAGATTCCAACATTTCTAAGAATGACAGTGGTAAGCTGAGTTTGAACTTGAAGCCATACAGGAAAGAAAGGACCAACTAGGCAGTTTTCGACCTGGATAGATTTGAGCCTGAAAGGAGGAACCCAATTGTAAGCGAGTTTGAAAACAAATTTTTTTGTTGGTTCTGTTGTGAGACGGAAACTTTCTAATCTTCCAAGGTTCATGAAGTGAGCTTCTTTTAAGATGCCTTCCCAGGTATTTTGGATTAGGTTTGCATCAACTAGCTCCGAGAGTCTTCCAAAACTTTCAGGAATTGTTCCGTTCATCCCGTTGAAAGAGAGATCCAGTTTTTTCAATGATGACAAGTTTCCTATAGATGATGGAATGGAACCCCAGAAAGAATTTCCGGAGAGTTTAAGATATTCCAAATTCTTAAGGTTTCCTAATGAGTTGGGCAGCTCTCCAACCAGTGAGTTAGAACCTAGATCAAGAATTATTAAGTTGTTTGGCCTGCCTGAGAAACCATTAAAGAACTCATAAACCTCGCCGTTTAAACCATTAGCAGAAAGATCTAGACTCTTTAACCTGGAAAGACTTCCAAATAGTCCAGGAATTTGACCTCCAAGGTCCAAATTGTTAGACAAATCAAGGACTTCGAGAAGTTTCAAGTTCGCAAATTCACTAGGAATGTGACCAGTGAAAAAATTCCATCTGAGATAGAGCTTTGTAAGGCTAGTAAGATTGAACAACCATTGAGGGATCACAGAATTGAAAGAATTTTCTGACAAATCAAGGACTGAAAGAGAGGTGAAGTTGATGAATGGCAATGAAAGTGGAAGGCCTTGAACCTGACAAAAATATAAGCGTAATTCCACCAGCGAAGGCAGCATATTGACTGCTTGGAGCCAACCTGCTCCTACGCGGTCCAGTTTCACAAATCCAAGATCAAGGAGTTTCAAAGATGAAAGACCTGAGAGCCAGTTCAGGTTCTCTGCCTGCAATTTCAATGTACCAGAATTGCTAAATGAATCTGCATACAGATCAAGGTACTGCAAGCTTGACAGACCACCAAGTTGAGGAGGAATCTCTCCAGCAAATGATGCAAAAGAAAGATTGAGATACCTCAAGTTCTTAAGCTGACCAAAGAACTCAGGTATCTCAGCACCTTCAAAATCATTCAAGCTCAGGTCCAAATAATCCAGATACTTCAACTGCAGCAAAGAAGGATTGATCTCACCACCCAGACAAGACCTTTTATAAGCTGTTGAATCGCCAACTCCACCATTGATCAACTGATACGGATTCCTGAGGTTGAGTTGTCTGACATGACCTGTTTGATTGTTGCACTGAATGCCACTCCATTTGCAGCAATCTTGACCCACCCATGAAGAGAGCCTACCAGAAGGGTCAGTGAGACTCTTCTTGAAGGCAAGTAGTCCCTCTCTTTCAGCATCCAAGCACAAGATTTTGACATTATCATCAGCTAAACAAAGCTTGATGGTATCTAGATATGAAGAGACAGAAAACAAAAGGATCAAAATGCAAATGTTTGAAAAATGAGTTGAGCTGAAACCAGTATAGGCAGCCATAGGTTTTGTTTTTCTTCAAAAGCAATTGTACACAAGCAAATTTATACAGGTTTGAACTATAGAAAAAGATAATGATGGGAAACATAATGGCGACTCTGGTCATTTGCCTGGTGACATGCCCACTTGCTGAAGTGGTGTCAACATAACTTGCCTAATGCTGTTGATTTTGACATGGAACTCACACTAGCTGGAAGGATAACATATTTTAGAGCAGCAATGACCTAATGAAAGGAAAACAACAAAGTTTAGTCGATTGGGGTGGATTTTGTACTATATTTAAATTCATACAACAATCATCTCATACTAAAATATAATATTAGATCTGAATTTATACACATGTTGAATCTTTGCTTAATAGTTTATACAATAAGAAAATGCCCATGTTATGAGACCAATTTATTGAAGATCACACTGATTTGCTTAATATATCCTAAGACAGCCATTACCAGCATTACTAATATCAGATGAGATTAGAAAATCAAACGACTGTTTGTCAGTGGGAAACAGACAGACATTGTCTTGCATCATTCTTCTTCATATAATGGCTACTCACAAAAATTTGAAGGGCATATTTGTGACAATTTTTTTTTATTTTACATAATTTGTTTTCCTATCTGTCAATGGTTGAATTAGTGAATTTTCAACAATCATAACTAAATATGACAGGTAAATGTCCTTCAGAAATTCAATTGATGCTCTGGCCCTTAAGCACAACTTAGCTGATCGTGAATTCGATTTGTGCCTACCGTCACTCGAAGTTTGAATAAACATAAAGTGCAATCTGAATGAGATGTTTGTTTTTTCTTTTATTGACCCGCAAACCAAATTATCAATATTAACATTGTTTAAGTGGCATTCTCTCAAAGCAATTGCTTGTAAAATCAACAAAATATGATGAATGTAATAGTAAAATTAATTGACATACATAAATTTTGAAAAATCATATTTTCTAGTATCAATTATACAAAAATTATCAAACACTGAATAAACAATTGTCAAATCAAGATTTTTTTTTTTTTTCAATTTTCTAAAATAAAATAATAAATTACTAATATCCTATTAAACTATCGGAATATATAATCATCACCCGACACATTATTAAGTATATGGAAATTTATTACGAAATATTTAGAAGAAACACACAAAAACAAAAATAGCAATAATTAAAAGTTGAAAAGAGTTTAAGTACTAAAAGAGACAAAAGGAAAAGTTGAAAAGAGTTTAAGTACTAAAAGAGACAAAAATAAAAGTTGAAAAGTGATTGTGGATTACTCAAAAATACTTTTAACAATGGTGATTCAGTTGTTCTTATGTTTTTTCGCTGTTAAAAAAAAAATGAAACTGTAAGGGAATTAAATTATAAAACAAATAAAAGACTAGATTTTTTATAATAGGATAAAAACTATATTAAATGAGGGTATTTTTATAAGATAATATTTAACTTTTTTAAGAACTTTTTTCTATTCAGATATAAGTCAAAAAAATTCATTTTTTTCCTGTTAAGTGGTAAACGTCTGAAATTAAGAGATAAATTAAGGAAAACAAACAAGCAAAATATCAAAATGTTTGAAAATAAGTCAAATTAATACTTCAGATATAAAAACAAACAAGCCCTAAGTGCACCTGAAGAACTTGATTATTTGTAGAGCTATTAATGAGTGTTTTAGTGGCCTTATTATGACATTCTATAACGGTAGACTGGCTTACTCAATATAATGAGGCTGATACATTTTAATGGAAAGTCTAGAAATTTTCATATTTTCTCAACTTATTATAAGAGTCTCGCTAACTGGCCTATTGCTCTATCTACAGTTGCCAAAGTTTTAATTTTGAAAATACTTTCATTGTCATTCTTTCTATCATCTATAGCTGAAATACCAAATAAGTAACATGCATTACCATCTTGATATGGAAAGTCTTTAACCCAATATTTAAACATGGAAGATAGCAAGCAAAAATAAAATTGAATGCATCATGCTAATAAAGACACTCATATATTACTTTTCGAATAATGTATTGAACATATTGTTATTATATACATGTATAATTATTTTTAAGATATTAAGCATATTAAATTTAGCTCAATGTATATATATTTTTAATTATAGTATTTGATTAAAATTAGTTCATGCACTTGTATAATTATTTTTAAAACTTGAGCTTATTAATTTGAGTTTAAATACTACAATTATCATATGCACATCAAGTTTCAATATATATATTTTTGTAAACGTTGAAAACTTTGTTACCAAACCACCCGACCCGGGCTTAAACGGAGCAGGTAATACCCCGGTTGTCCTAGGCTCTTACAAGAAATGCACCTGCTGGGCTCAAACTGATGACCTGACAACCAAGTCATAAGCCATTTACCACCAAGCCACATCTCTTATGGGCATCAAGTTTCAACATGGCCAACAAGGAGCCGATTATGGTGACTTCATTATTTTTTATGCACTTTATATAGTTCCATAAAACTGGAACTGGAGAATATAAAAATACATTTGAAATGACATGAAGCACTGATGTCATTGTTACCTGGTGCAATCCCGATTCAGGTATATTGAGTATATGTTAGTATTTATTTTTTCTTGAAAAAAAAATTATATCAGTATCATTTTATCATGGTTTAGACTTGTCTTTTGTTGCATTCCTAAGTAATTATGAAAACACTCCTTACTAAACTTAATTTTAAAGTCCTTCCTAGCTCTCATTCATCTGCAACCCTCCCAAAGCCCCCTCCTTAATCCATTCATAATATGAGCTCCATCCTAATTTGGCGGAAGTACAATGTATTTAGAAAAGAATTGGATATTTGTGTGCGTAATGTATTCTTTATTCTAAATAAATATGAATGTAATTTAATAAGCACAAGATTTTAATAACAATTATACTGTACATGAACTAAATTAAACTCAAATTAAGAAGTTCAAGATTCAAAAAATAATTATACATGTACATGAACTAATCTTAATCAAATACTATAATTAAAAAAAAATATATATATAGTTATGTGTACATAAACAATTGTTATATATATGTCCAGTTTCACATGCCAACAAGGAGTCGATTATTCGGGTAACGTCATTATTCTTTATGCACTTTATGTAGTTCCATAAAACTGGAGCTGGAGAATATGGAAATATAATTGAAATGACAGGAAGCACTTATGCGATTGTTACCCTGTGCAATCCCATTTTAAGTGAATTTGAATATATGTTTGCATTTGTTTTCTCTTGAAATCACTATATCATGTCATTTGATCATGGTTTAGACTTGTCTTTTGTTGCATTCCTAAGTAATTTTTGAAAACACTTCTTACTAAATTATGTTAATTTTGATACAATGCTTTGGAAATTTGTTACGGGTTTTAATTGAAGCTTTCTTTTACATATTATAGAAATAATAATTGAATATGTATTTGTTTCTTATTGAAAAAATAACAATGAATATGTGATGTGTGTTTTTTTTCCCAAATAGGTTAATATTGAAAAAAGGATTACGCGGGGAAGTATACATTAAAAAAATGTACAAATCCCATCTTCAAAATCATAACAAAAATCAATGTAAACATTCAATGAAATTTAAAAATTATGTATTAAAATTATAATATAATTGACATAAAAATATATATTATCTAAATTAACCGCTCATCGCGCTAGCTTCCGGCTCGTTTTATTAATTTTTGCAACAGCTCACCACAACAAAAACGCTATCTCTTCATTCGAAATTTTGTTTCTCGTTAATTATAAGGGATGACAAAATAAATTGCGGAATCAATTTTGTCTCGAATCGTAAATGAATTAAATCAAAATATGAAAGATTCATATTCGATTAGTATATTAAATAATTCTAATTTTAGGATTCGTATTCGATTTATTTAATAAATGAATATTCGTTTAGTAATGACATGATTCAGTAACATAAATTATTGTAATTTATTTTTATTAATTCTTTATAACCTTATATGTATGAAATACTATAATAATCCTCAAATAAATGAATTTTAAACGAATAAATGAATCCGCGAGTTCGAATATTAAAAAAAATCTAAATTTATTAAATATATACAAATTAATAAAAAAAAAATTAATTTAATATTGAGATAATTTTGATTTTACTTCTCATTTTTAACACTTCTTAAAAACAAAAAATCAATTTTGCCTGCGGAATCCATGTTATAGACCTACTGTGCTTCTTCTTCTGATAAGGAGGTACTTTCTTTGCATTTTTTTTTTTTAATATTTCTATTGCCTCTTGGGTTTCTGGTTCTCATTCTCTTCGTGGACCAAAGAGAAAAAGGATTGTCACTGGGTAAGTTTTATGGGTTGACTTGAAATTTTTTGCTGAGTTGACTAGATTATTGAGAGCTTGTTTGACTATCCATTGAATTGTCTTTTTAATTTAGAAAGATTTATTTGGTTGAATTTGATGAGAATATAACCATTTTGTTAAGAAATTGATTGATGGCTCATGAGATAAGTTTGTTTGAAGTGATAGCAATGGGTAGCTGTTATTTTTACTTTTGATTATTATTGTTTGTTATTTTGAAAGAGAGAAAATTCTTGGCGTTGTTTGTGGATATTTTGAATAATTTTTTGAGGTATATGCTTTGCTTTTCCCCTATATTACTACTGTACGGGCCAAATTTAGTATAGGGGCAATTTCGATCTTTTTTACTCTAAGACCACTACGAATGCACCCGAAAAACCTCCTAACCAACTCCAAAGACATATGCAGGCCCAGGCCCAATGAGCACTAGCACCCGTAACCGAAGGGCCATCCAAAGGCCAGCCCACGTAACGCCCAATTCATAACACCATTTATAAACCCATCTGTTCCAGCCTACAACGGGCAAAAAAAATATTAATTCCTCGTGAAGTCGACCCAACGGACGAGCAGTCAAAGAAGCAATAAAGGCACACGTTACTAGAGCATGTATATATAGGCAACAAGGCCCCACGGTGGGGGATAACTTCTATCTCTCCAAATCGACTCAGAACCATTCAACTCATAGCCTAAGGATACCATCACCTTCATCACCAGCCACTCACCGTGCTCACGGCAACCTACGGAGATCAATATAATATCTGACCTTGTCTCTCCTTCTACAACTTCCTTTATATCCATCACTGACTTGGGCATCGGAGTGCATACGACATCCACCACACCGGTGGGTAAACCCTCCTCGCTCATCCTAATTTGGCGGAAGTACAATGTATTTAGAAAGAATTTGGATATTTGTGTGCGTAATGTATTCTTTATTCTAAATAAATATGAATGTAATTTAATAAGCACAAGATTTTAATAACAATTATACATGTACATGAACTAAATTTAAACTCAAATTAAGAAGTTCAGATTCAAAAATAATTATACATGTAATGAACTAATCTTAATCAAATACTATAATTAAAAAATATATATATATAGTTATGTGTACAAACAATTGTTATATATATGTCAATTTCAACATGCCAACAAGGAGTCGATTATTCGGGTAACGTCATTATTCTTTATGCACTTTATGTAGTTCCATAAAACTGGAGCTGGAGAATATGGAAATATAATTGAAATGACAGGAAGCACTTATGCGATTGTTACCCTGTGCAATCCCATTTTAGGTGAATTTGAATATATGTTTGCATTTGTTTTCTCTTGAAATCACTATATCAATGTCATTTGATCATGGTTTAGACTTGTCTTTTGTTGCATTCCTAAGTAATTTTTGAAAACACTTCTTACTAAATTATGTTAATTTTGATACAATGCTTTGGAAATTTGTTACGGGTTTTAATTGAAGCTTTCTTTTACATATTATAGAAATAATAATTGAATATGTATTTGTTTCTTATTGAAAAAATAACAATGAATATGTGATGTGTGTTTTTTTTCCCAAATAGGTTAATATTGAAAAAAGGATTACGCGGGGAAAGTATACATTAAAAAAATGTACAAATCCCATCTTCAAAATCATAACAAAAATCAATGTAAACATTCAATGAAATTTAAAAATTATGTATTAAAATTATAATATAATTGACATAAAAATATATATTATCTAAATTAACCGCTCATCGCGCTAGCTTCCGGCTCGTTTTATTAAATTTTGCAACAGCTCACCACAACAAAAACGCTATTACTCTTCATTCGAAATTTTGTTTCTCGTTAATTATAAGGGATGACAAAATAAATTGCGGAATCAATTTTGTCTCGAATCGTAAATGAATTAAATCAAAATATGAAAGATTCATATTCGATTAGTATATTAAATAATTCTTAATTTTAGGATTCGTATTCGATTTATTTAATAAATGAATATTCGTTTAGTAATGACATGATTCAGTAACATAAATTATTGTAATTTATTTTTTATTAATTCTTTATAACCTTATATGTATGAAATACATAATAAATCCTCAAATAAATGATTTTTTAAACGAATAAATGAATCCGCGAGTTCGAATATTAAAAAAAATCTAAATTTATTAAAATATACAAATTAATAAAAAAAAAATTAATTTAATATTGAGATAATTTTGATTTTACTTCTCATTTTTAACACTTCTTAAAAACAAAATCAAATTTTGCCTGCGGAATCCATGTTATAGACCTACTGTGCTTCTTCTTGATAAGGAGGTACTTTCTTTGCAATTTTTTTTTTAATATTTCTATTGCCTCTTGGGTTTCTGGTTCTCATTCTCTTCGTGGACCAAAGAGAAAAAGGATTGTCACTGGGTAAGTTTTATTGGGTTGACTTGAAATTTTTTGCTGAGTTGACTAGATTATTGAGAGCTTGTTTGACTATCCATTGAATTGTCTTTTTAATTTAGAAAGATTTATTTGGTTGAATTTGATGAGAATATAACCATTTTGTTAAGAAATTGATTGATGGCTCATGATAGATAAGTTTGTTTGAAGTGATAGCAATGGGTAGCTGTTATTTTTACTTTTGATTATTATTGTTTGTTATTTTGAAAGAGAGAAAATTCTTGGCGTTGTTTGTGGATATTTTGAATAATTTTTTGAGGTATATGCTTTGCTTTTCCCCTATATTACTACTGTACGGGCCAAATTTAGTATAGGGGCAATTTCGATCTTTTTTACTCTAAGACCACTACTGAATGTACCCGCAAAACCTCCTAACCAAACTCCAAAGACATAATGCAGGCCCAGGCCCAATGAGCACTAGCACCCGTAACCGAAGGGCCATCCAAAGGCCAGCCCACGTAACGCCCAAATTCATTAACACCATTTATAAACCCATCTGTTCCAGCCTACAACGGGCAAAAAGAAATATTAATTCCTCGTGAAGTCGACCCAACGGACGAGCAGTCAAAGAAGCAATAAAGGCACACGTTACTAGAGCATGTATATATAGGCAACAAGGCCCCACGGTGGGGGATAACTTCTATCTCTCCAACATTCGACTCAGAACCATTCAACTCATAGCCTAAGGATACCATCACCTTCATCACCAGCCACTCACCGTGCTCACGGCAACCTACGGAGATCAATATAATATCTGACCTTGTCTCTCCTTCTACAACTTCCTTTATATCCATCACTGACTTGGGCATCGGAGTGCATACGACATCCACCACACCGGTGGGTAAACCCTCCTCGCTCATCCTACCCTCTTTGTTTTGCAGGATTGTCAGTGCCCCTCTACGAAATCTCGATTGTAGATGTCGGGTGAAAATCAGCATCTACAGTTTGGCGCCCACAGTGGGGCCCTAGCGATTCATAACAAACAAAGCTCTCACTCAGCCAAACGACGAACTCGCAAGTATCAACATGGCTTCGGGCGGCGAGCCTTCAGATCCAATAGTTAACCAGTTGGCCATGCTTCAGGAACGCCTACGCATACTAGAAGAGAAGAATTCGGCCATGAAGGGTACCAATGGCGACCTCGAAAGACAGTTGGAACACATTTCCTCCATGCGTGGCCAAGTAGAATCAATGAATCCCTTGAAACTTTAGGCCGCCAGCCTAATTCGGTGGAGGCTCCGGACGTTGAAAGAACCGGAGGCCCCCACCCTGAAGATCGTCCAATCGGACATGGAAGTAACAACAAGACCACCCGGCTGAAACAATGACAGCTATGACAATACGCAAGGAAATGGAGGAATTCAAGGAAGCAATTTTGTCTAGCTTACCTGGAGCCAGGCTACCTTTGAGAAAGAGTAGGGCAGGAACCTTGACAGATACTCCATTCGACGAAGGGATCAACTCGGTCGAGCTCCCACGGAAGGTTAGTGTAGGGTTTTTATTGAGGATATCCGGTAACGCAGCGGAAATAGTGGAAAATCAAATTTTCCGATTTCAAAATTTTTTCTCGGATTAATTAAATAAACTTATTTATTTAATTGTCCAATATTCAAATTATGAAATATTACACAACAAATCAAATTTTTATGTAATTACCAAATTACCCCAAAACTTTATATTTTGTTCATTTTAGTCCGAAATTGTTCAATTTTGGATGATTCTAAATCATTTCTAAGATGAATTTAACATGTCCTAAATGTCAAAACACATTTTGCAACAAAAAAACCCAAAAACTTATACTTGGCCGAGAGCCTCCTTAAGGGGGCGGGTTTGTGCATTTTGCACTTTCATGGTTCAAAACACATCAAGGCAAAATCCAATCAGCCCAATATTTTACATGCATCATATACACATCTAAATACACCATATAAATGAAAAGCCCCAAATTTGGAAGTGGTCTTAAACCATAATTTTTCAATTTCTTAAATTGGATAAATTAGACCAAATTGGTTAAATCAATTACTTCAATCATGTTTCTTCCATCCAAATCAAGTCTCAACACAATGAAATAACTATACATCAAATCTAGGTCATTTAAGAGTGGGTCAACAACTCTAGATTAGCAATAAAGTTCTAAAATCATGAAAAGAATGCTTATTACTACACTAGTTATATTCTTCCAACTTCATACATGCTTAACCCCTTCATCAAACTTTCATCCATCAAAAACACAAAGAATAATGAATAGAAAAACTCAAGAACATCACCAAGTGAAGCCCACAACAAGAGGAACAAATTACTCTCTAATGGAATGTTGAAAATACTTACTTATTTCCAAGCTTTTCTTTGATTTTTCTTTTTTTTTTCCTCTCTACCTTCTTTGCTTTATTTTAATGGAGTTTTGATAAAGTGTATTAGGTTATTAAAACCATAAATGAAACAAAACAATATATACTTGTTACAAAAGTGCCTTAGCCGAATTTGGCCTAAACAAAAATAAAATATATTAATTTCATTTCATTTGAATTTCATTTGCCAAGTTGATAAAATGATCATTACACTTTAATGATAATTTCAACTTAGTCAACATTAGCAACATAGTCATTAAAACAAATATCTAAACTTTAAGATATTTATATTTCAATTAATTTAATCATTTAACAATTAAATAATTAATTAATTAATTAAATACAAATATATTAAATATATGTATAATATCTACATTAAATATCAAATATATATATTCATTTATGATATTAGTCAAACATCTCAATTTGACAATTAATTAATTTGTATTTGAATTAATCAAGTATTAAAAGCAAATGCACAAAAATTAAGGAAATGACTATTGAGTCCCTATACATGTATTTTGCGTTTAATTTTTAAACGACTTTATAAATAATCAATATTATTTATTAATGTTGCCCTAGTGCTATACGAGTATATTTCATTATTGAGACTCTCTAGATTCAGGCATATCCGTCACGAAATCCAATTTCATGTGCATAATTTATCCACCCGTAAATTATGACGATCACAGATAAACTTGTTGAATCATACAGGTCGAGGTCATGGTAAATGTATAATTCCTTCGTCACAGATATCCGGATAAATCCCAGAGATATAGATGTAAAAGTCAAATCTCTATAGGGATTATACAGTCGACTATTCTATTAGCAATCTCTAAAAGAATGTTTAGAACTGACTTCTAAACTGTACCACGGGCCCATGGTTTTATCTGATTGCTAATCATATGGACTACCTATGCTCTGATACATAGAACTGACGGATCCTATCTTGATACACATAGGACACCCTGAGGATCTATCTACACCCAACGAACAGACGGAGGTCTGATCTTAATAGATCGGTGACGTGACTGCCATCTAAGTGTAGAAGATGTCTCATGTGCCCACAATGGCATCTCAAGTCTAAGAATCACAATTGCTACTCAACCCGAGAAGATTCTTATTGACGTTGGTCTATCATCCATTAAGAATCTTTGGTGAGTCGTTCAGTGTTTATCCGCTATAAACACCTACACGTCTATACTAGTCTCCAAGACATATGGTTCATTGAGAAACCATTGGAATCATATATTCATGTATACGATATGTACCGGTCTCAAGGGGTTTACTTTACTGACCAAGAGTGTAAACCTTGACCAGGAACAGTCTGAGAATGACATCGTCATGATACAACTCAATGTCAGTTGCGACGCTTTTACAACAGCATCATGATTAGTCATTCTAAGGTCATTACGTCTTTACCATATTAAAAGATACATGATATTATAGAAACTGCATATATTATTAACAATAATATCATTTTACAGAA
>SKCR01044468.1:0-176836 GCA_019454045.1 Zanthoxylum bungeanum | reverse complement strand
TTGGCCTTCTGGAATGTCGAAATAAGATGCGCCTTGCGCTTCTTGCCTTATTGCAAATTGTGACTTTGTCTCATTGAGTATAGTCATTAACTCTCCAAAAGTTTACTATTGCAATTTAGTACTTCTAAGATCTAAAAATAGATCTATGAAAATCCTTCAATTTCATTATTATACTATAAGTATCTAATCCTTAGTTCTGATTAAGAAATTAAGGAGTCTTTTTGGCAAGCATAATGGATTAAACACTAAAGTTATCATCACATGAATCTTCCAAAGATCATGCTCTACTATTTGCTCAACTCCGGGCTTAGGCTTAAGATGTTATTTTATCAAATAAAGTAACTTCTTAGTTTTCAGGACTATCCTGAAGTTTTATTCCCAATTTGAAAATTAAAGTCGTTTAAATACATTTTCACCCAGGATAATATTTTAAACACTAATCTTTCAATTTATCTTGATTCTAATAGTCCAACTATTTAATCAACGATTTTAGGTACTATTTATTATAATGATTACTATAGTCCAACTATATAATCAACTATAATTTAATAGGTTAAATTCAATTATATTGATTAATATAATCCAATTATAAAATCAACTATAATTTAATTTGTTAATTCAAATATATTGATTACTATAATCCAATTATATAATAAACTATAAATGAAATAGTTAGAATACAGTCCAACTGTTTTAAAACAATGATTAAATATTAGTCCAACTAATATATTAATTTACGACGAAAAATTTGAATGAGCGCATATGGCAAATAACTAAACGACTATTGCAAATTTAATACTTGCCTCCCACTATTTTTCGGCGAGCCTCTAACCCTCTGTTGAGTACTCGGGAAACCTTGTTTCCTAGTGGGCTAGGATCCCGTTAAATAGTACACAATCTTGACGTTGGCCAACAAATTGTATGATAATTAACTAGGTAGATCTCTAAGACCAATTGGATCTCATCCAATTCCTAGATCCAGTAGATGGACATCCAAGTCCGAAACATATATCTTATATATGCCAATATATCCAATATATTGCCTAACCTTTTTCCTCTGAATCAACTAAGCATTGGCTTTGGCACAACAAACTTAGTGATCTCAGTTAAGCGGAACCCATTGACCATGGAAAGCTTCGTAATCAATGTCGATGGAAAAGAAGTGATCTTGACTTTGGCCAACAAATCACAACTTGGACAAGACACTAATATAGAACAAAGCCTTCATGATTCAAACACATCCGCGACGGACAAAGGTCTTGACTTTGGCTAACAAACCAATGCCAGTCTTGGATCTTGAGTAAGAATCACTTAATGGAAGGAAAAACACTTAATATTTTGTGAGGGTTTTTCGCGTGTAATTGGCAACCAATTAATTATCTTTGTTAAGGTCTCATCATCATACACCCTTAAACATGCATTCTAAACACATAATAAGGCACATAAAATAAATAATAATGATATGCGGATAGATACTTAACACATTGTTCCTAGAACAAATCTCTCTCTTTCCTATCTCTCGCTAGAACAAGTATTACTTCTACCCGATTACATAACACTTCTAAAGCAACCTCATTTACATTGAGGGGAATTGGTGAGAAGAGAAATACAAAGAGTAAGGAGGTAATAGGCTGGACACGCATGTCCAATTAAAAAATTCTAAATTTATTACAACAATTTCCAAAATTGCCCCACCCATCTAATATCCAACCGATATACATTAGTCATGCATCGCATTCATGTATTCACACATGCATGTTATCAATCAATCTAATCCAATTAATTAATATGAATATTAATGACCATCCAATGTTCAAACAGTGATTTGATTTTACGCGAGTCAAACTCGTTTTGCGAATAAGTACTCAAAGTACGAATTCTTGAATTAAATTAAACTACAACATTAAATCCAATTTAATTTGTATTTAATACTAATTCTATATTTAATTCCAAATTAAATATTACACTTTATTAACGAACCTTTACGACTTAGATTCTAAATCTAATCGTTACGGGTCTCAAAGCCCAATTAACATCCAATGTCAATTTAATTTAAAGTCCAATAGGCTTTTAATTAATTTCTTAAGGCATGGACTTTTGGTCAATATGGGTCAAACCCAAATACCAAAGCCCATTTAAGGAATCGCCCTTATTTGCCAAGAAACCAATTTAGGTCCAATTAAAGTTAAAGGTCCATTAGTCATAATTGGACTTTATGGATATGGTTTTGGGCCCAATTGGATCCAACCAATTTAACCTAAATCCAATCTTGGTACAACCAAGCCCATTAAGCCCAATTACAACTTTTCAAGCCCAATTTCCAAAATAGGCCCAATTAATTAAATTACCAAATTCCAAATTTTATAACTTAATTAACCAAAGTGTATTGCCATAATTAATTACCCAAATTAAAATTTCCAAAACACAAATTTGTACAATTAATTATACTCATTATCATCAAAATATGTCCAACACATTTGAATCAAAAATCAATCATTTTCCATGCATACTAGTCTCGGCATTTTAGGGGTTTTTCAAATCGATTTCGATTTCAATCCACTTGAATCCTAAATCAATATTTCCCACATGATTTTAACTCATCCAATGATTAAAATCAAAAAATACCAAGACATTAGGGCATCAACAAGATTCGGCCAAGCCTGGAATTTGGGCAAAAATTGATCCAATCAATATTTCATGAAATTGATCATATACAACTTCAATCCAACATCATTCAAGCATACTCAATCAATTAATTTTATCAAATCATGCTCAAATACAATTTACCCAAATTTTACCCTAATTCAAGTTTCATGCTCAAACTCGCTCTGATACCATTGTTGGGTTTCTCTAAGGTCCCGGGATCAAATAAAGCAATGAAACAACATGTGAATACTCGTAAAAGTATGGCGGAATCATACTTACAACGATTGGTTGAGGCGACTTGATGAACAACGAAAATCTTCAAGCTTTCATCCATGGAAGCTCACGGTTTTCTGCTCCAAATTGTGCTCCAATTTTTCGGCCATGGTGATCCATCAAGCTCCAAGCTTTGCTGTGTATTCCATGCCCACATGTGGGTTTCCCTATCACCTTCGCGAGACTCCGGAAGTGTGCTAGCACTTGTGAAATTTTGCAACAAAACTTCACTAATTGCTTCTCCTTGCTCACGGCTAAACCAGAAAAAAGAGGAAGAATTTTACCCCTTGGGCGAGAGAGAGAGGTAGAGGAAGAGAAAAAATGTGTTGGTTGTTGGTTGTTGGAATATTGTGTATCTAATACACAAAATAGATATTCAAAAATCATTTTCCAAATATTTTGCTTTCCAAAAGTCAAAGGCTTTAAAGCCACAACCACTTCCATCACTATTCACATCAAAAGTGACTAGTTGTCACATAAATTGATTGACTAGCGATTTGACGCTTGATGTGACTTGTGGGCCGCACTTAAATTCGCAATGCGAGTGCGCCCGCAAACACTCCCGGGCTCGAGTTCGCTAATTCCAAATTAACGAATTTTCCGTTGCGACGTAATTAAATAATTATGCCTAGCTAAATCACTATTCAAATCGCTAGTGAATTAATTCTAAATTAACTCGTTCGCCCAAAATAAAATCTAATTTTAATTCCGCGTCGAAATCCAATTTCGTATAATATATCGAATATATTATTTTATCGATTAATTCCAAATTAATCGTTCTCTCTCTTTAATTGATATTTTATCTCAGATAAAATATCTCCGTAATTAATCCCATATTAATTTTCTCTCTCATCTAATTAATCCCATATTAATAAAGTGCGAGTCATACGTCATCGGTGAATCTTCGGGAAGCGACCCATGAGATCCCCGGATATATTGGCAGTAAATCCGGTCGTCGGACTATCCGAACACATACGTACCTAGTACTACTTTTTTACTGATTTACAAGACATGGTTGGCTTCTAGCAAAGCATCGTGCGTTCCCAATTCTCCAGAAATATCCTTACAGGAATAAGTGATCTATATCTGGCGTAGTATACATAGTATTGCGTATTACGATCCAGTATCGGATGTCACATACAAGGCCTGGGGCTGGAATTGTGTTTGCCCCGTACGAAGTACATATCGGATCTCTGGTAACTAGTCTCTATAATCGGATAAACATGACCTAGTCATAATATCTCGATAGCTGCAGCATAAAAGAGAACGAGTTCCGTATCCTACGTGATCATCATCTCCACTATGACTGGAGTGATACTTCCATCTCGACATCACACCCAATACACTATGATTCTCAATATACCCAGAAAAGACGTACACAAAACCGGTTAAAGCTCTGGAAGACCAAAACCAAAGTATATTGATTGCCGTAAGTATTAGCGGTGCAAGTCTCAGGTTAAGACCAAATACACCTACCCTGATTCGGACTTCCATAGACACATAGTTATACTACCAATGGAATTCCGAGGGGTCTATCCAGAGCGAAGCTGTTTCCGTACCATCGGTAAACACAACCTCCTATTACACTTGCATGAGTATCCTATACCCAAATATATGAGAACTATGTCATTATGCCCTCACAACGCGCACAAGTGTAATACTAGTCTTTTTCGCATTATCGATGTCCAATCTCGATAATACTCTGACTATGGATATTTAATGATTAAACCATCGTGGATTGATACTGTCTCATATCATCTCATTCCGGAACTAATCATATGGACCTTTCATCATTTATACATCTTGGTGATCTAATCACAAATGATAAAAGAGAAATTTCCTTTGTCACATAGTTAATTTGTATAACAACACCACGATCTGTACAAATAGTGACGCTATGAGTCATAATTGTCCAACAAGCATAACTGCATAGTTCTCATATATTTGGGTATAGGATACTCATGCAAGTATAATAGGAGGTTGTGTTTACCGATGGTACGGAAACAGCTTCGCTCTGGATAGACCGCTCGGAATTTCCTTGGTAGTATGACTATGTGTCTATGGAAGTCCGAATCAGGGTAGGTGTATTTGGTCTTAACCTCAGACTTACACCGCTAATGCTTGCGACAATCAATATACTTTGGTTTTGGTCGTCCAGGGCTTTAACAGATTCTGTGTACGCCTCTTCTGGGTATATTGAGAATCGTAGTGTATTAGGTGTGATGTCAATATGGAAGTATCACTCCAGTCATAGTGGAGATGATGATCACGTAGGATACAGAACTGGTTCTCTTTTATGCTGCAGCTATCGGGATATTATGACTAGGTCATGTTTATCCGATTATAGAGACTAGTAACTAGAGATCCGATATGTGCTTCGTACGGGGCAAACACAATTCCAGCCTCGAGCCTAGCATGTGACATCCGATACTGGATCGTAATACGCAATACTTCGTATACTACGCCGGATATAGATCACATATTCCAGTAAGAATATTTCTGGAGAATTAGGTAGGCACGGTGCTTTGCTAGAAGCCAACCATGTCTTGTAAATCGGTAAAAATGTAGTACTAGGTACGTACGTGTTCGGATAGTCTGACGATCGGATTTACTGCCAACATATCCGGGGATCTCACGGGTCGCTTCCCGAAGATTCACCGATGACGTATGACTCGCACTTTATTAACCTGAGATTAATTACGAAGATATTTTATCTCGGATAAAATATTATTTAAAGAGAGAGAATGATTAATTTGGAATTAATCGATAAAATAATATATTCGATATATTATACGAAATTGGATTTCGACGTGGAATTAAAATTAGATTTTAATTCGAGCGAACGAGTTAATTTAGAATTATTTTGCTAGCGACGTGAATAATAATTTTTCTAGGCATAATTATTTAATTAAATTTGATTTAATTACATCGCAACGGAAAATTCGTTAATTCGAAATTAGCGAACCCGAGCCTGGGAGTGTTTGCGGGCCCACTCGCAATGCGAATTTATGTGCGGCCCACTAGTCACATCAAGAGTCACATCACTTGTCAACTTTAGTCACTTTGATTGATGGAAGTTGATGAGATTTGATGCTTGAGTGTGAAACACTCTAATGTGATGGTGAAAGATATTTACCATTTATTATTTTTTGGTAATTGACTTTTTATTTTTGTGTATTAGATACACAACTCCAACAACCAACACTTATCTCATTCTCTCTTCTTTCCTCTTCTACACCTCTCGGCCTTGGGCCATTTCCTCTCCAAATTTTCTGCAAATGCCGTGAGCATGGAGAAGAAATAAGAAGAATTTACAGCAAATTTTTCTGGGTGCTAGCACACACTTTAAGAGTCTTACGAATGTGATAGGGAAACCCACACGTGGGCATGGAATGCACACCAAGCTTGGAGCTTAAAGGACCGAAAATTGGTGATTGCCGAGAGCTCAAGGAGGGAAAAGTATGATTTCGCCATGCTTCTTTGTTGTATTCGCACCTGATTTCATTGCTTGAATTGATCCAGGGACTATAGTAGAAACCAAACAATACATGGAAGGCAACATACCAATGTACAAAGCTAGGCTTATAGCGAAAATGTATCGTTATTAACATTGTGTCTATTACAACGAAACCTTTTACCCGTTGCCATTGTTAAATCCATTTGGATAATGCTTTCTAATGCTGCATGTTTCATTTATGAAATGTGGCAGCTGAATGTCAAAAACACTTTCCTTAAATGGAAACCTTTAGGAGGATGTTTACAACATCCTGACGGTTTTGTCGTACCAAAACAAGTAAACAAGGTTTGCAAGTTAATTCAATCCATTCATGGATTGAAGCAAACATAGGGTTCTTGGAACTATCGTTTTGATGTAATCATAATGGTATATGATTTAATTTAAAACGAAAATGATTCTTGTGTATATAAGGAGGTTAGTGGGAGCGCACTGACAATGAATGTCCTATATAATGATGATATGTCATTTCTTGGAAATGATATTCCCATAATACAATCGGTGAAAGATTGGCTTTCATGAAAATTCTCCGTTGAATTCTTGGGAGAGAACCTTTATTCTAGGAATAAAGATATACTGGGATAGATCTAAAAGTTGTTAGAACTCTCCGGGAACTCGTACATTGAAATAAATATACGCGACCTGGTGTCTCATACGCTTTGAGTATATGGAGTCACAATCAGGCCAATCCTAGTGATAGTCACTAGATTGATGTTAAGAACATCCTTTAGTATCTTAGATGAACTAAGGATGCTTTCTTATGTTATGGAGAAGGAGAACTTGAAGTGACTGGGTTCACCGATACAAGTTTCCAAACCGATATATAAACGACTATAAGTCGTAACAATGGTACTATATAGTTTGAATAACAGAACAGTGAGCTGGAAATCTTCCAAGCAAGATACTGTTACCGAATAAACAACAAAAGCGGGTTATTACTGCAATTGAGGCAGCAATAGAAGCCTTTTGGATAAATAATAATCCTAATTAGATTAGGAGTAGTTCTGTTAGCAGTTGAGGTAGGCTTCAGCACAGGCTAAAGAATTAATGGTCTCATCAACGATCCAGATATTTACTTCAATTATTCATCTGATTCGTTCGAATCATACATCGTGGCGATGTGATGATCGAATAAATCGCATCAGATTATCACCTTGCAGATCCGCTGACGAAAGCCTTTCCTCAGCAGAAGTTTGAGCGAACCATACATAGTTCGGGTGTTGGACACTTGAATGATTGGCTATAGGCCAAGTGGGAGATTGTTGGACAATTATGACCCATAGCATCACTATTTGTACAGATCATGGTGTTGTTGTACAAATTAACTATGTGACAAAGGAAATTGCTTTTTTATCATTTGTAATTAGATTACCAAGATGTATAAATGATAAAAAGTCCTTATGTTTAGTTCCGGATTGAGATGATATGAGACAGTATCAATCCACGAAGGTTTGATCATTAAATATCCCTAGTCGTAGTATTATCGAGATTGGACATCGATAATGCGGAATAGACTAGTATTACACTTGTGCGCGTTGTGGGAGCATAACGACATAGTTCTCATATATTTGGGTATAGGATACTCATGCAAGTGTAATAGGAGGTTGTGTTTACCGATGGTACGGAAACAGCTTCTCTCTGGATAGACCCCTCGGAATTCCATTGGTAGTATGACTATGTGTCTATGGAAGTCCGAATCAGGGTAGGTGTATTTGGTCTTAACCTGAGACTTGCACCGCTAATACTTGCGACAATCAATATACTTTGGTTTTGGTCGTCCAGGGCTTTAACAGGTTCTGTGTATGCCTTTTCTGGGTATATTGAGAATCGTAGTGTATTGGGTGTGATGTCAAGAAGGAAGTATCACTCCAGTCATAGTGGAGATGATGATGACGTAGGATACGGAAATGGTGCTCTTTTATGCTGCAGCTATCGGGATAAAATGATTAGGTCATGTTTATCCGATTATAGAGACTAGTTACGAGAGATTCGATATGTGCTTCATACGGGGCAGACAGAATTCCAACCCCAGGCCTTGCACGTGACATCTGATACTGGATCGTAATACGCAATACTACGTATACTACGCCTGATATAGATTACATATTCTTTTAAGAATATTTCTGGAGAATAGGGTAGGCACGGTGCTTTGCTAGAAACCAACTATTTCTTGTAAATCGGTAAAAATGTAGTACTAGGTACGTACGTGTTCAGATAGTCCGACGACCGGATTTACTGCCAACATATTCGGGGATCTCATGGGTCGCTTCCCGAAGATTTACCGATGACGTATGACTCGCACTTTATTAATCTGAGATTAATTAGTAAAGAGAGAGAAAATTAATATGTGATTAATTACGGAGATATTTTATTTGGGATAAAATATTATTTAAAAAGAGAGAGAACGATTAATTTGGAATTAATCGATAAAATAATATATTCGATATATTATACGAAATTGGATTTCGACGCGGAATTAAAATTAGATTTTAATTTGGGCGAACGAGTTAATTTAGAATTAATTCGCCAGCGACGTGAATAGTAATTTTGCTAGGCAAAATTATTTAATTGAATTTGATTTAATTACGTCGCAACGGAAAATCATTAATTCGGAATTAGCTAACCCGAGCCCGGGAGTGTTTGCGGGCCACTCGCATTTTGAATTCAAGTGCGGCCCACAAGTCACATCTAGCATCAAATCACTAGTCAATCAAGTGATGGAAGTCACATCACTTTGAGTAAAGTGATGCTTGTCATCATTGATTGATGTGAATAGGGACATGAGTGGTTGAAGGCATTTATTGCCATTTTAGCTCCAAATTTTGTTGACTTTTTGAAAAGCTTTTACAAATTTTTTGGTATATGTTTTATTTGATTTTAGAAATCAAACAACCAACACAACACTCTCCTCTCTTTCTCTCCATCATTTTCGGCCTTGGGCCAAATTTTCTCCTCTCAAATTTCTACCATTGCCGGGAGTTGAAGAAGATGAATATGAAGATTTATGGCATATTTTTCTAGTGCTAGCACACTAAAGGGTCGTCCAATGTGATATGGAAACAAACCCATAAGCATGGAATCACCATTTGCAAAGCTTAGAGCTTGGAGCATCAATGGAGGGCATGACCGAAAATCACAAGGAGCATAAAATGGACATTGCCGAGAGCTTCATGGAAGGAGCAAAAAGTTTTGTGTTCAACGCATCGTTAATTCGATCATTGTAAGTATGATTCCGCCATTCTTCTTTGAGTATTCACACATGTTTCATTGCTTGAATCGATCTTGGGACTAACCTAGAAACCCAACAGTGGGTACCACTAATGATAGTAGTACAAATACTCCTCATGAAGAAAAGTGCCACATATCCCAGTTAGAGTACCTTTCCCTCAAGCACTTAACCCCACAACGAGAGCTCTAGACCTAAATGGTGAGATCCTTGAACATTTAAAGCAGGTAAAGATTAACCTTCCTCTGTTACATGTGATCAAACAAGTTCCTACATATGCGAAGGTTTTGAATGATCTATGCACCATGAAAAGAAAACATCATGTGAAGAAGACTGCATTCTTGACAGAGCAAGTAAGTGCAATAATTGAACAGATGACTCCACCAAAATACAAAAATCTAGGATGTCCTACTATTACTTGCCACATTGGCACATCTGAGTTCGGTCAAGCTTTATTATATTTAGGTGCTAGTGTTAATCTAATGCTATACTCTCTCTATAAGTAGCTAGGGCTTGGAGAGATTAAACCTACTTCTATGGTTTTACAGTTAACTGATCGCTCTACCAGAACACCACGGGGAGTAGTTGAGGATGTTTTACTATAAGTTGATAAATTCTACCATCCTGTTGATTTTTTAATTTTAGATACGCAGTCTGTGGTTGACACTGGGTCAAAAATTCCTCTCATCTTAGGTAGACCTTTTCTTGCTACAGCTAATGCACTTATCAATTGCAGGAACGATCTCATGAAGCTATCATTTTGGAATATGACCCTGGAGGTGAACATTTTTCATATTGAGAAACAACCACGGGATGATGATGAGTGCCACTACACATACCTATTAGACACAGTTCTACCAGAAACAGCTTATTTACAACATGAATCAAACCTGATCCCAAAAGATCGTAAAATGAGGAAAATGAGAGTTAGTGCTCAATTGAAGATGATACATAGGGAGTTAAAAAGGAGGTTGAACCAATTTGGTCATATGTTCAGCCTCAAATTTCAACCATTAGTAGATCTTGGGGGATCAATGGATAATTTGTCACATCCAGACATAAACATTTTTCATGTCTGAATCACCAGTTTCTATCGAATAAGAGAGAACATGGGACAACTTGGTCCGCTATGTGGAAACCACCATGAAAACTTAAGTGGTGACGTCTGGCTGAAGAAGTTAAACGTAGCGCTAGTGGGGAGGCAACTCTCGCATCTGAATTTATTTTATTTTATTTATTTTATTTATTTTTATTTTTATTTTATTTACTTCAGTTTTATTTTATTGTGTGCTAATTGCATATTTATTGTTTTCATAAGTATTTATGCAGGTATTAGCAAAACCTAAATAGCCACCTAACTAAAGTCTTACCAGCAAAAGCCTGATCAACTCCATGCCTAGTAGTGTTGTTCCTCACTCATTTTGTTCCTTAGATTTAACTTACATTGAGGTCAATGCAAGTTTTAATTGTGGGGGTGTATGTGACCGGCGTAAACACACACGTATAACGCAAGCGTACGTATCGTTCAAGTAGTATAAAAAGTATCGATCCCACGAGGACTTAAAACCTTTTTGTTATCAATTTATGGGGCCAAATGATTACCAGTATCTAACAAGTTGTTTGATTGATTTGGAATGACGACGATTCTAAATTAAAAAATAGACAAGTAAATGAATTGTTTTAAGGTTGATTTTAAGAAAATTCAATATTAAAAACTATCTAGGGTTGTGATTTATTCCAATATTATTTAAAGATGAAGTGGTTATCTTATAATTGGGTAAAATATTGATTTATTAACCTGGAACACTAAATTATGTAAAAGCCTCTTCCGATGGTCAATTACAAATATCCAATTTAACCTAATTGAACCATATGTCTATGTCAACCAAATTATTGGATTCATTAAGATTAAGTTCCAATTATGGCTACCCCCGCCCGACAGGTATATTCCTATCCTGTAAGGAAATCTATTAAAGGGTTATCTATCCTCAAGAAGATCGTGGGTTATTGAGTCTGAGGTTTTAAACTTAAAATCTCTATGTCTAGTTCATTTTAAGTTTACCTTATCAATTTTATTAGTGACCAGTTAATAAAAAGCATTAAGAGTAAGACTCAATAAATAAATCTTTATATTACCCAAATTATAATTTAACCCTTATAAACCGGTGATATTGGATTTCATCACAACCCTAGATTACTAACTTAGTTATGACACATAGCTAGGGCTAGTAAAAACTTAAAAGACATAAAATGAAAATGCTGAAAAGTAATTGCGGTGAATGAAAATGCTAAAAAGTAAATTACAAATGAAATAAAAATGCTAAGGCAAAAGGAATTACTTTTACTATTACTAATTTAGATATCTCCCATAAAATAATATATAAACTTGTGATAATATTTTACCAACCGACCAATCTGGCGGTATCCTGATTAAGTCAAATTAAGTCCAACCAGCCATATAGGTGGTAATATTTGTCCATAATCCAGCCATAAAGGCGGTACCAAAATAAATTTACCAACCGACCAATATAGCGGTATTCCTTTATTAATCAGGTTCAAACCAACAGAAAATAAATTTACCAACCGACCAATATAGCGGTATTCCTTGATTAGTCAGGTTTTCAACCAGATTAAAATTAAATTACCAACCGACCAATATAGCGGTATTCCTTTATTAATCAGAATTTTAAATAGTAAATATATTATTTTTAAGGGAGATTAATCTAAATAGCAATAGTAAAATAATTACCTTTCACCCTAGCATAGGGAAGTTACCTCCGCATAGTGAATAGTAAAAACTGTAAAATAAAGAAAGTAAATTATTATTATTACAGAACGTAATTAAAATTTACAAAACTAAATTAAAAGAAATTTAGAGAGAGAAACACTTCCTAATTACATAGAAGAAGTGAGAGAAAGGTGTGCTAAAAACTGAAAATTCGCCCTCTATTTATAGCAAAATTTTTCACTGTTCGGGCACTGTTCGCGCGTCGCGACGCCAAGGAGCTGCGCATCGCGACGCTGGATTCATCGACGTGGCACAATGAGAAGGCGACACGTAACAAGGCGGCTGACTGTACATGTGACACGTGTCAAGGCGGCTAATTCTTAATTATTGTGATGACGTCATTGATGACATCATGCTGACGTGGCGATGACGTGGCGCTGACGTGGCGAGGCGGATGACTGTTGACTTGTCGGCACAATAGGATTGCGACACGTGGCGACACGTGTCATGCTCTGATTGGCTGAGGCTGACGTGGCAAGTTGACTCGGTTGACCTGCTGACGTGGCTGATGATGTGGCACGACACGTGGCAAGGTTGACTTGTTGACCACTGACATGGCTGATGACGAGGCGACACGTGTCAAGTATGAGTGAGTGGTGTATAGTATATGATGATGACATGTGGCACGGCGCATGTTAGCAGATCGGCTGTGGTGTGTGATGGTGACACGTGGCACGGCACATTTTAGCAAAGTCAAAACTTCTCAAATTGTTGACCGTTGACCAGGCGCATGTTAGCAAATCCGGCTCACGTTGGGTGTCGCGGCGCGCTGTGTTCCGGCGTCGCGACGCGCAGAAGATGAAAATATCCTGTTGACGCATTTTTGTCCGGTGTTTTGCCCCAAATTGCCTCCAGTGCTATCCAAACTTTATTTATCTGCAAGATAACAATAAAACACATCAAAACGTTCATAAAACTCAAGAAACTATACAAAATATTAAGTTAAATGAGTGGGAAATAGTGATATAAATATCACTCATCACACCCCCAAACCTATCATTTTGCTAGTCCTCGAGCAAAATACAAAATAAAATAACATAACAAAATTTAACTAAGCCACTTTCGTAGGGATCACGGTTGCATTTAGCATATGCAACAAGCCTTTAAACCCCTAGGTGTCCCTAGTGGACGAGTGTAGTCTCGTGAGGGTTTACAGCAATGATACCCACAAACATTTTACAAAAGTAAAAAGGTATTTAAGACTAATGCACACAAAAGCAAAAAGACAAGCGAAAAGAGAATAAAGAAAATTAGTGACTAATCAGGTGAAAATTCTACTCCAAGTTACTAGTTGTTTTGTTTCTTTCTAAATTACTGAATAAGTAAATTCTCCGTTTATTTTTGCCATTCTCCATATACACAGCCAACAGAATATTAATCACTCATTTTTGCCCACAACAGTCATAAGTGCAGTTGATAAGAGAGTAATATTTTTGTCCTAAAGTTCTATCAGATTTCACACCTTTGTGTAGCAATGGAATAATTTTCTGATTTTTCTGATTTTTTCTTTGATTTTTTCTCTATTTTTTATTTATATACACTACCTTCCATCTATGTAGCGAGCTTTGGGTCGGTGGCTCCCAAACCAGTTGGCTTTAGGGCACCAGGTGTTAAGACACCCCTACGAACTTAATTACTCAGACTTCAGATATATATATATTTTTGCAGCATCTTCGATCCATGTAACGAGCTTTGGGCCAATGACTCCCAAACCAGTTGGTTTTAGGGCACTAGGTATTAAAATACCCTTACAGACTTAATAACTCGGATCTCGGAAGTTTTTTTTTTTTTTTTTTACTCCATCACTATTTAGAGATGTTTCCTCCAATTAAACTATAGCACTGAATATTACAAACTTTTCAATTTTAGCTCATGTCCGTATGTTTCCATGTAAGTTCATAATACCTGTCAACTGAACATAAGAAGATTCATTTTAGTTAGTTTTAAGGAGAATTCACAAATTAAATAATTAAAAAGGAAATAAACAAAAATTAACTTGTTTTGAAATAGGTTTGAGATACGTCTCAGGAGCGGAAATTCCTTACTCGGCTATCTCTTACCAATTCCACCTTTTTAGTCAAAATAAGAACACAAAAATGCAAAATATTTTTGTAATTTTTGAAAATTTTTCAATTTTTTTGTATTTTTCGAAAAATTTTGAACTAAAAATAAAAACAACATACAAACTAAAAACAAGGTATTAATCAACTAATTCCCTCCCCCAAACCTAAATGAGACATTGTCCCCAATGTCTTAAACAGTAGAAGAAGAGTTTAGACGATAATACCTGGTTAACTGAAATTCTACAGGAAATTAAAGGTTAAGATCCAGATTAACCCGTCGTCTCTTACCACGATCGTCCCCAGACCAATTTATTTTTGAAATGATAGGGTCAACTTGTGGTTCATAGGCTATGAGTTGGTCAATTAGATCTGGAGCAAGTCTGGCAGTGAAGAGGAGTTCTTTCATAGGTTTTGAAATGAATCCATTTCTCCGGGCATCATCAAGAAACACACAAAGAAAATCATAAAATCCATCAACGTTAAGCAGTCCAATTGGTTTCTGGTGTATGTTCAGGTTCGCCCAAGATAGTACAATAAAAATTTCCTCCAATGTTCCCAAGCCACCTGGCAAAGCAATAAAAGCATCAGCGCGGTTAATCATTTCTACCAAACGTTCAGACATATCTGATACGATTAGTTCCTCTCCGTTTGATGATCCAATAAGATTTGCCTCTGCCAAGGGTTTTGGGATGATTCCCAAAACATGACTGCCTCCTTCCTGTACGGCCTTTGAAACGATCCCCATTAATCCAAGATTTCCTCCGCCATATATTAAGTGCATATTCCTTGCAGCTAATACTCGACCCAACTCCTGTGCCGCTTCTATGTATTGTGGTTTAGTACCAACACTACTACCGCAAAACACACAAATGTTTTCAACTCGTCTTCTTGAGGTGGCTTCCATTTTTTCTATGTATTTTTTTCTCAACTCTGGATGACTTCAAAGGTACAATGATGAGTTGAATTTATAATACCTGAAAAATGGGTTAGTAAAAATAGCACAAGTATCTTCCAAAAGACGATTAATAATAGTACAAAAGATCGTGATAGTCAAGAATCTGGATCCTGTCGGAGAAAAGAAAAGAAAATCACAAAACAATCAATTATTAGGAAAAGACAAAGAGATATAATATGTACAAGAAAGTAACGGCTTGATTGACATCTATGTGTCAGGGACAAGCTTCCCATCCAATTTTCTTATAAATTGGCAAACAGGGTCTTTTTGAGTCAGATTCCCAAGACTTAACTGTTGTCTTTCTTTTTGATATTGTGTATGTAATCTGCGAAAGCCTATGTGAACATATCCACTGGAATGCGTCTCAAGAGTCGAAGATATATCATCTAAAGACTCCTTACTCAAGCCATTCTAATGAATTTAATTTTGTCTTCGCGATTAACAGACACCATTCCTAAAGAACGACAACGAGTATTGCAATTCCAACGTGCACATTTGTAACAAACACCCATTTGCTTAGCTCTTCGTTTCTTTGCATAGGTGCTTCTTCCAAAACCAGGCAGATGTGAAATAAAAGAATCAGAGGATTCACCTGCCAATCGGACTCGTGCTTCAATTACCCAACGAATGTCATTGGGCACACCATGTATTGTCAGTAGTCTCATCCGTTCCAAGCGAGCTTTGTAGACTTTCATCAGAGATTTTTGAGGGAGGAGAGAGAAGGAAATTGTTTGTGAAGATTTGCAAGAGCTTCTTCCATCTTGAAATGACTTAATCTGCAAAAACTAAACACACAAAATTAAATCACACCAAATCACAATATATACAAAAATTGCATGGGTTGCCTCCCTGCGAGCGCTAAGTTTAATTGTCGTCAGCTAGACGTGACGTTTTCGAACGTTTATGCTGGATCTGAAAGTGTGACACTTTCTTTTTGTCGCTCAAATGATTCTCCCCAGTAGTGCTTAACACGCTGACTGTTAACTTTAAATGTGTTGTTGGTATTAGGATCCAGTAACTCAACAGCTCCATATGGTAAAATCTGAGTGATCACAAATGGTCCGGACCATCTAGATTTTAACTTTCCAGGAAAAAGTTTTAACCTCGAGTTGTACAACAACCCACTGCTGCCTTGGTTCCAACTGTCTGTGCACTATTTTTCGGTCATGCCATTTTTTGGTCTTTTTTGTATAATTTGGCATTCTCATAAGACTGTAGGCGAAAATTCCTCCAATTCAATGAGTTGGTGAAGTCTTTTCTCTCCTGCAGCTTGTGAATCAAGATTCAGTTTCTTCAGTGCCCAGTACGCCTTGTGTTCAAGTTCAACTGGCAGATGGCATGCTTTCCCAAACACCAATCGATATGGGGACATACCAATGGGTGTCTTGTAAGCTGTTCTGTAGGCCCATAATGCATCATCCAGTTTTGTAGACCAGTCCCTTCTTGTTGATCCAACGGTTCTTTCTAGGATTCTTTTGATCTCCCTGTTTGAAACTTCAACCTTCAACCTGTCCATTTGACTGTGGATGGTAAGCTGTGGCAACTTTGTGAGTAACTCCATATTTGGATAGAAGTGCATCAAAATATCTGTTGCAGAAATGTGAGCCACCATCTGATAATTGCCCGAGGTGTTCCAAACCGAGTGAAAATGTTCTTTTTCAGGAATTTGATCACCACTTTGGAATCATTGGATGTCAGTGCAATTGCTTCAACCCATTTGGAGACGTAGTCTACAGCAACCAGAATGTACATGTTTCCAAATGATGGAACAAATGGTCCCATAAAATCAATACCCCATACATCGAGTATCTCCACTTCCAGAATGTTTTGCAATGGTCCTTCGTTTCTTCTCGAATATTCCCTGTTCTCTGGCACCTGTCACATTGAAAAGCAAAAAGATAAGCATCTTTAAAAAGTGTGGGCCAGAATAAACCTGATTGAAGGACTTTAGCTGCAGTTTGTTTCCCCACTGAAGTGTCCGCCGTATGGTGATGAATGAAAGTGTTGCAAAACACTGTGTTGACTTCCTCCTGTGGAACACACCGTCTCAGTAATTGATCAGCACAACGTTTAAACAGGTACGGTTCATCCCAAACATAGTGCTTGACTTCTTTGAAAAACTTCTTCCGTTGTTGAGTTGTCCATTCCAACGGCCATTTTCCTGATACAATATAATTAACATAGTCAGCATACCAAGGGACTTCCTGTTGTTTTATGGAAAATAATTGTTCATCTGGAAAATTTTCTTTGATTATTAGTTCGTTGTCAGCTGTTTTTCCATTCTCGAGCCTCGATAAGTGATCTGCCACCTGGTTTTCTGTTCCTTTCCTGTCTCGGATCTCTACGTCGAATTCTTGTAAAAGAAGTATCCAACGGATCAATCTAGGTTTGGCATCTTTCTTTGTGATCAGATATTTGATTGCTGAATGATCTGTATATACCACCACTTTGGGACCCAGCAGATAGGAGCGGAATTTGTCAAAAGCGTACACAACTGCTAGCAACTCCTTTTCAGTGGTTGTGTAGTTGAGTTGAGCTTCATTTAGAGTTCTGCTGGAGTAGTAAATGGTGTGGAAAATCTTGCTTTGCGTTGACCCAAAACTGCACCTACAGCAAAATCACTAGCATCACACATTACCTACCTCAAATGGAAGGGTCCAATCTGGTGCTACAATGATGGGGGCAGAAACCAGCTTATGTTTTAAGATCTCAAAAGCTTCCTGGCATTCTTTGGTGAAGTTGAAAGGCACATCCTTTTCCAGAAGAGTGCAAAGAGGTTTGGCAATCTTGGAAAAGTCTTTTATAAATCTCCTGTAAAAACCATCATTAGGAATTGAAGCATCAACTTTGGAAGAAATTTCTAGTTTCGAATTATTTGCTGCAGAAAGTTTTTCATTTGTTTCTTTATGAAATTCTTTGGAATAATAATCTCTTTGATACAATTTAGATCAGCACCTGTGTCAAATAAGGCTACTGTGTCAATTTGGAAATCAGATGAAAGGATAAGGGTAATCCAGATTAGGTATTTTCTTGTTGTTACTTGCTTTAGAACAAAAAGAAAATCATTTGGAAGAGACTCAATATTCTCAAGCTTTTGGTTTTCAGATCCATCATTATCAGAATCTGAACCTTTTTCAGAATTATCAACTAATTGACTTTTAAGAAGAAGTTGGATTGTTTCAGAATCATTTTTCTGTTTTTCTTTTAAATCTTTTATTTCAATTTTTACTTCTTGGATTTCCTTTTGAAGGTCTTGCAAATTTGGTGTGTCTTTTTTATTCTTCTTCTTTTTAGGATTTGTGTAAGATCATAAGTATTTTGTTTCAAAACGGGAGTTTTAGAAGATTCTCCTTTGTCAAAAGTCTTTAGGAGTTTGTCAAGATATTCTTTTTGTAAGTCAGGATTAGAAATGTGTTTTACAATTTCAAGAAAAGTTTCTTGATCTTTAGTCAAAACATTAAGTTTCTTATTCTTTAAGTAAGAATCTGTGTCATAATCACTATTGCTTTGGCTAGAAGTATCTGAATCAACTAACTCATCAACTTGTAAAGGTTCAGAATTGCCTGTTACAGAAGATTCAGACTCAGAAGATTCAATAAGCAGGTTTGTTATTTTGGAAAGAATTTCTTCACTGAGATTTAATTCATGAAGTTTTTTGTTCATCCTACAATATTTTGCAGTATGTCCTTTCTTTCCACATTTGTAACAAGTAGCTTCTTTATAATTGAAAGGGGCTTTAGATTTTGAAGTGTGAGGTTTTCTATTGGATTTCTTATAAGGCTTTGAAGGTTTTTTATAGAAATCTTCTTTAGAAGTAGGAAAAGATTTTCTAAATTTTTTAGAACTGTAATTTCTTTTATAAGGCTTTGAAGAACATTTTCCTTCACAATCTTTAGAGGTACTAGCTTTGAAAGGATCATAGTTAAACTGTTTGCAGAAACTACCTAGTTCTTGCTTAGATTTTCTAAGCTCCCATTTTAGGCGTTTCTGTAATTTCAAGTCTTGGCATATCTTTAATCCTTCCTTATTGATAAAACTAACTAATTCACCACCATAGGTGAGTCTTTCATAAGGGATTCGATTGTCATGGAGGGCTTTAATAGAATTCCTAACCTTTTCACCTAAAAGGGTAGGTAAACCAGCAAGGAATTTTTCTTTCCAAGTTATATTATTTGCGTCATCTCTTAAAAAGAGTCTTGTAAAGAAGGTGGTTTTATAGCTTTGGAAGTCACTAAGTTTTCTACATCTAAGATTATGTAGTAACTCGGCATTTTTATCTCGTAAGTGAGATGGGTCACCTATGAAATGGAGGGAAATGGTCAAAATTAAGGTTGCAACGGCATCTTGAATTGGACTGTTGTATTCATCCAGTATAGGAATATTGTCTTCATCTGTTTGAATAGCATCCAAGATGTCAAGTTGTTGACTTTTGGTGAGAAGATGATCCCACCAACCTTTAAGTTGACCGGTAAAACCAGCAACGAGAATCTCTGTAATTGCCTTATCAGAGGTTCCTGTTTGGGTTTTGTAAGCATTAGCTGCCATGGTCATTTGTTGTAATAGGCTAAGAATGTTATATTCAGATTCACATCCATCTATATTCCATTCATAGACAGAAGATGCATTAAACCGGGATTGGCTTATTGCACTAGGCCTACTATCAACACCTATATCTGGAGGAGAATAAGAAGTAGCTGGAAGAGCTAATTCCCAATGAACTTTATTGACTTTGGAGACAGGTTTGGAATTTTCTTGGAAGGCTTCTATATCTGAAGAAGCTATGGAAGAATTATCTAGGTCTAGAACTTCAATTCTACTACTAGATTGGGGGGTATCTAGGGCAATGTCAACTTTCTTTTTTGAAGAGGAAGAAGATGTTTCTATCCTATCTAATTGTTCTTTAATAGCTTTAACAAAATCAGATTTTGACTCATTGACAATCTTTTGGCTTTCTCTAGAAATCTGAAATGGTTCAAAAATGGGCTTTTTAAGTTTCTTGTCTTCATTAGTTTTTACAGTAGTCTTTAATGAAGGAACAGTAATAGTGGATTGTTGGATTTGGCTTTCTATCCTATTTAACTGTTTTCCAATTGTATTCAGATTAGTATTACAGAAATTATTCTGTTGGATAATACTATCTAAGTCTTTATCAGTATCATTAGGTCTATGAATCTTTAATGGTGAGGCTTTAATTTGAATTGAGGGTTCACCATGGTCTACGGTTATATTCCTCATGGGAGGATGCTCAGATTCAACAGTCTTGTCACTATCAGAAAGATTCCATTGAGGTATTTTCTTTCTAACAGTAATGGGATTTGATTCTTTAAAAGGGTAAGAAATGTCATTTTCGGAAGCATACACTTCAAACCAATCAAAAAATGTGATGTGTACTTTATGTAATTCTATAAATTCATAATAAGTTTTTGTATTTCTTGTCTTTGGTTTAAGAAATGTTTGAAAAACCAGAGTCTTTTTTCTTTATTCAGATCAGAATAAAAATCGTCATGCAAAGAGGATTTATTTATCTTGAAATCTTTGTGTAGGACATTTATAATATTTTCTGTGACAGCAGAAAATGTAGGAGATGTAGGAGGAGAATCAGCTTTAGTTTGTTCATGTTGGCTACTAGTATATATAGGATGAGGGATATTAGTAGTATAATCAACAGAACGTATGGAGGAGCTTGGTATATCGGAAGTAGAGAATCTAGGTTGTAGATTAACAACTGACGGAACTTTAGAGAATTTTCTTTCTAAGGAAGAAATACTGGACATAGAGTCCCTATCACTGAATCTAGATGAAGTACTTCTTTTAAAAGACAGTTTGACTTTTCCATCAGAATACTGGGTCACATTTTGTAACTCTGTATTAGGCTCAAGTTGCTTTGGAATTACTGGTTCAGAAGCTCCTTCTAAAATCCATTCATCCGGAAGATTGATATCTTTCCATTGGATAGGTCTGGGGATAACCATGTTAGATTTGGACAGATCAGTCTGTAAGAGAAGAGTCTCATCTCTTTTTGACTGGATCTTATGTTGCGTGTTGAACGCAGAATGCATAGCTTTGTAGGAAATTTTGTAAATCAAGGCAACAGGGATTGATCCTTCAAACATATGGTAGTTATGGGTTTTAATTTGAAGAACCATGCTTTTTAGGATATTTTTGTCTTGTAAAGAGATTGTGATGTTTGGATAACAATCGAAAGAGATCGGTCCTTTACAGAGACTTGATTCAATACTACTAAGTAAAGAATCATCAAAAGTGATGAATCTTCCATCTCTTAAAACGGCTAAGATAGAAGTATCTAAGCCTTCTTTTGTAAGGGGCTTTATTCCAACTTGGATAAGACCAACATGCACATAATTAAATTTCTTTTCTTTTAAATGTTTTATGGCACTTTCAGAAAATAAATTTATTGTTTCAAAAGGTTTTGTAAGGGTAATATCACGTTCTTCAGTTTTTATAACATAATCTGTTTTAAGAAAATCAAGTCTTTTTGTTTTGTAAATTACGTCTTTTGAGATTTTTGGTAATTTCCAGCAGTCAATAGCTTTATTAAAATCTTCGATTATGAGATCTTCAGAGTTCACTATATTTTTTGAATCACTAGTCCTTTCAGTAGAAGAGCTAGAGAGAGAGGATGTTCTACAGAATAGAGACTCCATGATGAACTATTCCTATACTATTACTATGAGATTTGCCTACAGGTATGGGTTTACTACCCTAAACGGAATCCTATCCTTCGGCGGGGCTTACAACCAGTAAGAAATTCAGCAAACACACAGAAAATATAGATTGGGATGGTTAAGTGAGATAAGGAATGAGCATAAGCTAAGTTCTCTCCGAACGAAAATATTTATTTGGTAAAGATATTGTATTAAATGTTTCTAGATAGAAATTCTGAAAATGAATATGATTGATCGATAAATGAATAGAAGATTGTGAAAGATATGATATCTGAATTCATAGTAAGGTGTATATTCGTATATTTGAAACATATGTATGTATATGAGTAATTGAATGATGTTCGGATTTTTTGTCGTGTATGTGCTTGTGTATGAGAAATCATGTGATGATTTTATGTTATATGGTATGTACGCCTATGTGTATGTTTAAATGGATGATTCGTGGTGTAGTAGTCGAGCTGGTTAGGAATCCATTCGGATGGAATTCATCTCATACCCATTCTAAAATAGGTAATGAGTCTTGTACGAGCATTGTGTGTGTAAGCCAACCATATGTATGTATTATTAGATGATGTGATCTTTGATGTATCGATTGTTATATATGCTTCGTGGTTGGTTGCATGATGTTTGAAAATATGTCTGAGTGTATGTATGTGTATGATAAAACTTATGATATGTATGAATCGTGTATGCATATGTGAAATGAATGGATGGTTTGAAACCGATGTGAATATCAGAGGTTATAAAGCGTGTTTGCTAAGTTGTATTGGTATGTACGTACATGTGTAAGAATTTTGAAATTGTATTTGCATGTATATAAGAGAAGTGTGCTACGGTATGTGTGAATGCATATGAACCCCAAGTGTTAAGCTATTGTAAGGTTATCGTGGTTAAAAAAGGTTGAAGATAGTTTGTAACCGAATAGAAGAAAGTTTGTTTAGATTACCGATTTGATAATATTTCAAAGATGTTTACTTGTGATAAGTATTAATATGTAACTTTATGCTTCAACATTGAAATGCTTTTGATATTATATGACGTACTTTGTGATTTCGAATCCATGCTTTGTGTGATTTGAATGTCTGGCCATTATATTGACAACAAGTTAATACGTAAATATGAAAATTTGACATGGGTAAATTATAAAAGTTAATAGAAAATTGATAATTCTAAAACTCGTAATAACTTGATAATTCTGAAAAACTTCTAATGTGAAGGTTGGCTACTAGGTGAGTCAACCAATTCTACTTGAGAAGTCATACTTGAGACGCGGATCACCCAAGCGGCAGTCACCCTCGCAAGTTTCATGGGAGAATTTTTAGAAGTTTAGGATATTTGGTAATTGTTTTGGTTGTTGTACTGAGCACGTTATTTGTAATAAGTAAACATTTTAATTTCTTAAGATGTTGTGGGCACATAGCCCTTAAGTGTTGATTTGATGTGTTTTGGTGGACCTGCGATCCTTTTGTTTGTTTGTTATTTTTCTTAGATTTCGTTTTAATGCCGGATTGTGATCCAGGTTGTCTAGTTTTAGGATACATTATACCTAGGGATGACAGTGGGTAGGGTTTGGTGCGGATTTGCCATTACCAAACCCGCACCTGCATATCTAAATAAATTATTAAAGTCGCACCATACCCGCGCGGGTTTTAATTTTTATTACCAAACCTGAACCCGCATATAAAAATAAATTATCAAACCTACATTGGTACCCAACAGATTTTTTACAAGTTTTTAAAATATCATATAAAAATGAATTTCCCGTGATAGAATATCATACATCTATAATATGAAAACCAAATTAAACAGAATATTAAACCATCTATAATATCTTCACATGTCAGTGGACTCTGGTTTGAAGTCAATATGAAGTCGCAAATATTAAACAAAATATTAGACCAAAAGCAATTCAAAAAAAATGATAAAGTTGACAAAAAATTAACTACAGATTAAACCAATATAAAACCATATGTAATTCAAAAAAAATGATAAAGTTAGCTATAGATTGTGAGTCCTTTTATATGAGTGGATTTTTTTACCCTAAAAAATATAAAATATAAAATTTAAGTTTGCGGGTAACAGATACCCGTTGCGGGTATCCGCGAATTTTGCTTAATTACCAAACCCGTGCATAACACGCAGCGGGTTTTGTTTTAATTTACTAAACCCGCACCAAATTCGCTTAAATATTTAACAAATCCTACCCATTGCGGGTGGGTTTTTGCTAGATTGCGGGCGAAATTGCCATCTCTAATCATGCCCAATTTTTTTGTAAATTTGGAGGCTTATAGAGATGGGTTAATCCCGTCTCTTACCGGTAACACCTTACCTCTAGCGGGGTGTTATAGTTGACCAGTGATCTGGAGGCTGCCGTCGGCCACCACAAGGTAGAGGGGTGGTCGAAGCACTCTTCTGGCTGGTCTCGCAGGCCGGCGGTGGCCGACAAGCTGCCGACGCGACAAGCAGTGCGCAAATTATATTTTAGGAGACGGGGGGTCATGTGGGGGAATATGTGATATTTTTCCATTTTGGAAATTAAGGAAAACTTCAGATATTTATAGGAAAGTTTCCAAAAATTACAATCTGATCCTGCGAAATTACAATCAGGTCCCTACTATAGGGCTTCACGGAAATTTATATTTGTGAAGCTCTTCCGATGTAAATTTCAAATAGTGTTCAACACGAAAGTTGTTCGTCTTAGAAAAAAGAATCTGATGGCTTACGAATCAGTTCAATCGATTTTTATTTGCTTTTTGTATAGCCGAAATAACAAACTTTTACGTGTATAACCATATAATCAGAAACCGCGTAATCGGTTCTCGAAACCATGCATTTTCCAACGTGATAAAGTTTCATTTTAAAATGATCTGATCTATTTTCCAACACATAAACTCTTATTTTCGAATATCATTCAGTTCCAAATTCTAAATTTTAATTCGAAATCTTCGAGAACTATTCCGAAAAATATTCGGGATATTACATGTCCCTACCAAGTGACTAACCTTAAAAGGCTCTAGGCGCCCTAATAGTGGCAACATAGTAAATTTATATATGCAACGAGGGAAAAAACGTCAAAAAACCCTAAAACACATGTTTTCTACCTCTAAACACAAACCTATAAACAAAGCCCAAATATCCATACACAAACTAGAAACACATAAACGCAAAATAAACCACCCAGATTTTCATTTACTCTTAGAAAAGCCATACATCATCAAGTTCATCACCATCATCACTAACATCAACATAAACGAAGAAAATAGGACGTTTATGGAAGAACTTACTTGTTGTAATGAAGGTTGGTGGTGAAGGATGCTTAAAGTTGTAGGATTTGCTTGAAGATCTGAGGAAATTTGATTAGAGAATGTGAAGTGGGGAAAATGAAGGGGAACGACTTTAAATAGGGTTCTTAGGCTGATATGGCCGTCAGATTGGGGCAAAAACAAGGGATTGATGACACATTTGAGGAAGATATTTGCCGTTGAAATTCAAATGAAAGGCTTAGATTGAAGCCTCGAGCTCATTGATCACAATTGTCTGAGTGTTTGGCCTGCAAGAGACGGATGAGTGACTCCTAGCATCTCGGGGAAAAGAAGCATAAAATGAATCGATGGATGTGACGGCATTTAAGAAAGACTATTATGCCTTCACATTTTCCCAGGGACGATTCAGAAAGGATGACTTTTCAATTGGATATCAAAAAAGGCAATCGACATAAAAAAAGGAATCTTTGGCAATTTGTGTGAAAACCTGACCCGATGAGTATTACTTGGGGAGCTTCGAGGAATCACAACCCGAGAACATTGGCTCGATCTGTACCACCATCATTTTTTGAAGTTCTCGGCATCAACTCACTAACCCGTTGATACCAAGAACTATGAGATATATGTTGATGGTGGTTTTTCACCCCGAGGAATTTTGAATACTGAGGAGGGGTAAAATGAGATTTTATACTTGGCTAAAAGAGTATGACGAGGATCCAAGGGCCCAGACAGACTGAAGTTATAGGGATGACTCGACCCCATTATGCGGAGGATTTTTCCTGAAGGAACCTGCTATTAATAAAGCAAGTAGGTACCCCAACCCGACTTGAAAAGAAAGTGTTGGTTATGGCAGAATTTGAATGTTTATGGAAGCCGACCCGAGATGCACTATGCTTACCGACCCGACCTGGTAGAAGAAGTCAGGAAGATTTTATTGGGGCAGATGTGAGACCCATAGGGTTGGATCGGTGCCAAGCGTAGCGGAAGTGGATCTAACCCGTAGATATCAAGCAAGAGTGTAATTTAAAATAATTTAATGAAATATTATATTCCATTACGAGTTTATAGGAAAACACAGAAGCTAAATCGGAGTCCGGAAACTTAAAATAGGGAGAAAAAAATTTCACCGCGAGTGCGCGACACGCGCTCACTGTGCGCGCTCTAATCATTTTTTTTTGTTAACTGATGCTTTCAAATCATCAACTCTTTGGAAATTTTCCAGAGAGCTGATGCAAATATGATGTTTTACCCTATTTGCTTCTAATCATCCCTAAACACCTTCAAACACCCAAATTAATTTTTAATATCAAAACCAACATCAACGCATGTTATAAAACAAAAATCATATTTTTCAAAATACCAAATATTTTTACAAAAACATAAATTTATTCTAAATATTTTGAATCCAAAACACAAATCAAATTAGAATCCCACAATGAAATGACTCATGAATAATTTTAGGTCACTCAAATGTGGTCAAGTGATTCTAGAATGGTTGTCATAGCTCCAAGCTTTCATCTAGAGTTCCAAACTCTAATTTTAAACTTATGTCCAACATAAATATTTTGACCCAATCACAAGCAAATTGTGTTTATACTTCTAAAGCATATGTACACAAATAATTAGCCTAATTTCAACATCAAGTTGTGTTATTATATATCTGATACATAATTCAGCACTATAAGTCTCACTAATGATAATTCACTAATGAAAACATAGCTTTTGGATAAGATCAAACTTACCTAGCAAGCTTGATTTCAAGATCCAATCTTTTTCTCTTTGTTCAAATGTTGTGGAGAACTTCCAAAGCTGGCAAGCTTAGTTCCAAGATCCAATCTTCTTGTCCTTATTATTGTAGAGAATTCCTAAAGCTAGCAAACTTGGTTCCAAGATATAGTCTTCTTCTCCTTGTTGTTGTAGAAAACTTCCAAAGTTTCTCTAACAAAAAATTTTACTAGGGCTAATTTATCCAACTCTTGCTTGTTTTAGCTTTCTTAAGCTTGATTAACAATTTGCTCAAGTTTTCCTTTTATAGAAAAACTTAGGCAATTTTTTATTAATAAAAGTTCTAATCAACTTTTATGTTGGCTTAATTCAATTTGTCCAAATATGTATAATTAGGTGTGACTAATCACAATTGTCTACCACATTGATTTAATCTAATTAAATCAAGACAAAATTTAATTAACGGATTAGTTATATGTCTACTACTTTAATTTAATCCAATTAAATCAAGCCAAATACACCTATAATTTTTATTTACAATTATCAAAATATCCTCAAATGATATATATATATTTATGAATTTACAACAAATCCCGAATTAATCCAATTGGGTCAAAGTAAGTAATTAATGTTATCCAATAACACTTCATTATTTTTGTTTATAATATCAAATATTATCGGCTACCCAAGTGCTCAACGAGTACACTTTATACTGTAAGACTCTTTAAGTCAGACACGTTCGTCATATAAGCCTAGCTTATATATACATAATTCGACCACCTCTAAATTTGCGAAGAACACGAACGACCTTTCTGAACTATACAAGTCGAGGTCATCACATAATTTTAACAGTCTCTCCATCACAGAATATCTGAGTTGTGCTTAGGAAATATAGATTTCACCGTCAAGTTTCCGAGACGCACATCTCATATCGACATGTCAATGATTCTTTACAACTAATCAGAAACCATTTTTGATACATGTGATCCACCTTAGGTGATCGGCTTTGGCCAAATTCTTAAGAATCGAGACTTACTCACATGGATACCTAAACCTCTTTATAGTACACATACGGGCCGACGTATCCTATCTTGATATGCACTTGATTAACGAGTGCATCGGTCCACACCGAACGAACATCAAACGGTCATATCATGAAATGTCTCTAACATATATAGCATTAAATTATGGAGGATCACACATAAAATCAATGATATCATATAATTAAAGGATCACATATGCTACTCGACTCGAGGAGATTCATATTGACGGTAATGTATACCTCCAACTATTAGAAATCACCGATGAGTCATTCAGTATTTGCTCTAATAAATACCCACATGTCTATACGTGTTAGGGTTGGTGCTCTGAGCGCCAATCCGGATCGTATTTATGTCTGATTCATAAATACGAGCAATACTTTTTTCCATAATATTACTAATTTAATGGTAGCACCTCTTGTCTTTTATATACGTATTCGATTTAATTTCGATTAGATTGAAACTAAATCTGGTTTAGTGATATATATATATATATATATATATATTAGACAAAGACCCCATGATTTACAACGTAGTGCGCAGTTACAACGTAGTTTGTAATTAACATTGGGAAGTGTCATTATAAGTTGTATATCCTTAAATTATGTTCCTGGTCAAGATTTACTGACACGGGTCGGTTAGTAAAATCAACTGAGACCAGTACATGTTGTATATCAGACTTAGTCTGATGATTTATCCCAATGAACCATGAGTCTTGGGAGACTCGTATAGACGTGATGGTGTTTATTTGATAAACATTGAACGACTCACCGAAGATTTCCTAATAGATGGTACACCAACTTCAATAGGAATCTTCTCGGGTTGAGTAGCATAATGATTCTTTGACTTGAGATACCACTGTGGATATATAAGTTATCATTCACACTTAAATGACAGTCACGTCACCGATCTATTAAGATCAGACCTCCGCCTGTTCGTTGGGTGTGGACTCATGCTCATGATATCCTGTGTGTATCAAGATATGATCCGTCAGTTCTGTGTACAGAGCATAGGTAGTCCAAAGGTGATTAGCAATCTGTTAAATCTATGGCCATAGTATACTTCGGAAGTGAGTTCCGAATGTTATTTAAAGATTGCTAATAGATACGTCGATAAGATTATTCCTATAGAGATTTGACATTTATATCTATATCTCTAGGATAATCCGGAAACCTGTGACGGAGAGATTATACGTATGCAATGACCTCGACCTGTATGATTCAACGAGTTTATTTGTGGTCGTCATAATTTATAGGTGAGTGAATTATGGACATGAAATTAGATTTTGTGACGGATATGCCTGAATCTAGAGAGTCTCACTAATGAAATATACTCGTAGAGCACTAGGGCAACTGTTATGAATAATACTGATTATTTATAACTCGTTTAACGGTTAAACGGAAAATACATGCAAAATGGACCTAATCGTCATTTTTGAATTAATGTGTATTTTTATTTAATACTTGATTTTATTAAATACACATTAATTAAATATCAAATTGTGATATTTGACATATATCATTAATATATGTATTTGAAATATTTAATGTAAATATAATACATATATTTAAGATATTTGTATTTAATTATATAAATGTTATATGATTAAAATAATTAAAGTAACAAATATCTTATGACATGATTTACTTTATTAAAGTTTGAAAATGGTATGTTTCCATTGGAACACATTTAAGTTTACTTTAGTATTAGATAAATGTTATCTTGTTATTAAGTAAATTGTGTACCAATTAAAGTAAAACAAATTGTAAAATTTCTTTATCCATTTTTTTTCTATATTCACGGCAATATTGAAAAAAAATACATAAGAAATTTTTGTTTTGTTTTTCAAAGAGAACACAAGTTACCAAATAAAATTACAAAAGGGTTTGAGAGAAAAAGCTTGAAGAACAAAGGAAAAAGCTTATGGAAATTTTGATTTTGTAAGTATTTTCAACTTTCTTCAACTAGAAAAATGTTTCCATGTTTCTAAGCTTCAACATGTGTTGCTTAGAATTTTCTCTACTCTTTAAGTATGTAATTAAATTGGTTTGAGACTTGTTGGAAAGATGTTTGCATGTATAATTAATTTATTTGCTTATTAATGTAATTAAGCTTAATAAATTAATTAGAAAATTAAAGTTGCCATTCTAGAGTTAATTAGCCATTCATAATTAGCCTAGAATTGTTCTTGATTAATTTCATGATGGTGAGATTTGATTGGTTTGGTAATTTGAAGATTAAAGTATTGAATTTCATCAATTTAATGTAAATTGCATAATTTGAGTAATTTATGAAATTATGGTTCTTAACCCACTCCAATTTCGGGGCTTTTCTTATATATGTTATAAATTGATGTATATTTGATGTATGTCAAATGTGGGATTGATTGGATTTGATCTTGATGTGTTTTGAACAAATTGGGTCAAATTGCAATTGATAGAAAATCTGGGCTGTTTTCGTAATTCTGAAAAATTACTGGGCAGTTTCGAATTTCTGGAAAAGTTTCTGGATTATGTTGCAAATTGTATAAATTATTTTGGGATTGATTTGGAATCAATTAAATATGTATTTGAATATTTAAGGACCAAATGATTAATTTGTAAAGTATTGGGGTCTTAAAGTAATTAATGATAAATATGATTTTTCAGATAAAAATTCAGTTTTTATTTATTGATTAATTATAATAAATTAGTTTATTTTAATTTCTCAAGAAAAATATTTATCGGAAATTGTTTCGGAGTAAAAATATGCGAAAACTGCGAAAAACGGCGTTACCGGGTAACGGCTGCCCAAACAGTGAACTGGGCACTATTCAGGCAGCCCGCGAACTGTCCAAATATTTTGGGGGCTGATATGGGCATTGATACGAAACAGGATACGAAAAGACGAAACCCGATCCAAGATCCCGTAGACCCCCACAGAACCTGTCCTTGAAAACCCTTGGAGATAGCCTTAGATGAATTTTGCCAGCAAATAGGACGCCACAAAGGATGCCAACCCTTTGATAAGTCTTTGTTCAATCACTGAACGATGATAAAATTTTCTCAATCTCAAGAAAAGGTTACTATTCATGCACAAAAATAGGGTCCTTCATTAAGAGTTGTTTTTGAGTTTAAATAGTAACATACTCAAACCCTAAGAGAGCTAAAAAGACTAATATAGCCCTAAACTACCCATTATCAACTAAATCCATAATTCCTAATTTCTAGCCCATTTTGAACCCATAATTAAATAAAATAAACTAACCCAAATAATAAATAAAAACAGACATCCATGTTGGTTCCATATATAAAAATAAATAATAAATAAGCCTAAACAAACGAAATCGATCATGCTGCTAGGATCACATCATTCTCCCTCTCTTGAAAAGGATTCGTCCTCGAATCCGTGCCCGGATCATAGATAGTAATGATAAAATCAATTGGACGATTATTCTGGAACAAGGAAAAATCACATGGAAGAAAAGTTTCAATGTTAGTACAATAATGCTTGTGTATTGTTCCCTCTTGCCCATACTCTTCCGCAAAATCCAATTTTATTGCACTCTCCTTCCCAATGAGATTCCTAATTAAGTTCACACTCTCGATCTCATTCACAACAAATTCTACATGCTTAACACTCACAAAAATCTCACACGTATTAACCCATGTGTTTCCTGACTCATTACTCTCATTTGAATGCTCAAAACCCTCAACACATTCGACTACACATGTAGTTTCATTAATACATTTAGCCATGCATTGAGCTTCAAAATTATCATCACCAGCAACAGCTACGTCATCCACCTCAGAAATAGCAACAACCTTCGCATCACACTCACTCATCACTACTTGCTTACTCACTACCATGCTCATATTTTCTTCTTTGACATTAACAATATCACTAGAAAATTTATTTGCTAAGCACTCGACAACTCTTTCTTTTTTCCTCTTTTCAACCTCACTTCTCCTCTTCATTATTAATTGATCTTTATAGGCTTGTTGTGGTGTTAAAAGAGAAATAATCACTGACCTCCGCTCCGTGACATAAATGTACCTACTCCTCTCAACATGATGCCACACTTGCCTATCACACTTCCATGACCCACCCAACAATACGTGACAATCAAGCATAGGCACCACATCACATAATACTTCATCATGAAACCTCATAGTAGTAAAGGCAACCATGACTTGATACTCCACATTAACCTCATCACAATTAGGCAAACCTCGCAACATATAAGGCTTATGATGGTTTCGCAATGACAACCTCAATTTCTCCACGAGGCTGGTACTAACTAAATTAGCCCACTGTTCCTCATCAATAATCACACTGCACACCTCATCTTTCACAAATACTCTGGTACGAGAGATATTATCTCTTGGGTGCCCCATAATATCAACCAATGCACTTGGCATCTTGACAAAAACAAACTCAAGAAGGAAGAAACGACTAAAAAAATGACAAAGACAAAGACGAGACAAAAATAAGACTAAAAAAAATCACATGAGACTCAAAACAAAACACAAAAAATCAGATTCAAAATTCAGTGACAAATTCAACCAAAAATTTTCTTTTCGATTAAGGAACACTAAGGCAATCCCTAGCACAACTTAACCCACAAGATAATTGATCAAACTTTACTGACCAGATCTGATTTTTTTTTTTTAACAACAGCAACAGCCTATTAACAAAGTTCTCATGTAAAAAGGTCAAAAATCAAACAAACCCTACTGCCTACTGATCTGCACTAGCCAATGAAGGAAAATTTTTTTTTGACTGACAAACTCAATTCCATGAAACTTTTTTTTTTGGGTTCACAGCCTCACAGGCGTGAACTTAAATTTTTTGGTTTTTTTTTTTTTTTTTTTTTGTTCACAGGCGTGAACTTTCTCCTTTTTTTTTTTTTTTGCTAGACAGTAACCCTACTCTTTTTGGTGAAGACACACGAACACGACACAAGCCAGAACAAAGAGATTTTTTTTTTTAACTAACAGACACAAATATAAAAGTAAGAAATAGTTTTTTTTTTTGTTTTTGATTGACAGCAGTAGAAGGCTATCAATGACACAATGAATATGACAGCAAAAACAAGACTTCAAAGACCGAATTAACAGGAAAAAAAGAAGAAACGAAAATAAATAAAAGTCAGACCTGAAATCTGGCTCGTATAAGGCTATCAATGACACAATGAATATGACAGCAAAAACAAGACTTCAAAGACCGACTTAACAGGAAAAAAAAAAGAAACGAAAATAAATAAAAGTCAGACCTGAAATCTGGCTCTGATAACCAATTGATACGAAACCGGATACGAAAAGACGAACCCGATCCAAGATCCCGTAGACCCCCAAAGAACCTGTCCTTGAAAACCCTTGGAGATAGCCTTAGATGAATTTTGCCAGCAAATAGGACGCCACAAAGGATGCCAACCCTTTGATAAGTCTTTGTTCAATCACTGAACGATGATAAAATTTTCTCAATCTCAAGAAAAGGTTACTATTCATGCACAAAAATAGGGTCCTTCATTAAGAGTTGTTTTTGAGTTTAAATAGTAACATACTCAAACCCTAAGAGAGCTAAAAAGACTAATATAGCCCTAAACTACCCATTATCAACTAAAAGTCCATAATTCCTAATTTCTAACCCATTTTGAACCCAAAATTAAATAAAATAAACTAACCCAAATAATAAATAAAAATAGACATCCATGTTGGTTCCATATATAAAAATAAATAATAAATAAGCCTAAACAAACGAAATCGATCAATGCTGCTAGGATCACATCATTAACCATGTGATTTTCTTTTATTTCAGGATTCTCGTCCCATTGATCTTGTCATTTTTATCTTTGACCTGGGTTCGGATTCGAGGTCGAATCCTTTTCAAGAGAGGGAGAATGATGTGATCCAGAATATGCTCTGTTTGTTGGGCCAAGTTAACTTGAAGTTGTGGCTGATTGCATGGCTTGGTCAAATTGGTGTATTTGGGCCATTTTGGTGGATTTGGAAGATTCCTTGGGTTCTGGAGTTTGGTCCATGCATGAGACATTATGTGAAGGCTTTATTATGTCTAAAGCAATATTGGAATGGGTCTAGGACGTGCATGGGCTGCCTTGATTGATTTTGGGCTTTATTTCCGAATGGTGCATTAGCAGTGGCGGGATTTACATAGTCTTCGTATTTTGGATGTAACTTTCTCGTCTGATGTCCGATTTTGGTGATTCAAGTTGCATTGAAAAGAGAACTCGTAGCTCTAAAACTTTGAAGTTTTCATCAAAGTCCAGTTCGGATCCCTTCATGGTCTAAATGAGGACGCAATGTATCTCTATAGTTTTTATATTTTATATTTTTTTAAGTTATGTGTTGTTTAAGTGTTGGGCTGAACATTAATTAAATTAAAAAGCCCATGGACGAAATTTTCAAGTATTTTATTAGGGTTTTATTATATTTTGGTAGAATTAGGGTTAGCCACCTATTTAAAGGGGCATTATTCATTGTAATGGATAATTAACCAATAATATATCTTTTTACAAAACAAATTGACTTGTGTCATCTTGAGGGAGTGGATTCTTCCTTGGTTTTACGGAACAAAAGCTTATCAACGTGTGGCAAGCGTTGTGGCGCTGTATCGCTGTTCAGGATTCTCCAAAGAAATAAAGAAAGGTTTTTAAGGGCAATGTTCCTTAAGGGTTGGACTTGATCTTGGAAGGATTTTGTTCTTACAAAATCAAGATTCGCGGTTCTTGGGGCATAGAACACGTGGAGAGGTTTGCTTGGCTTTGTTCTATACAGGTTTCTATCAGGCAGTCCCCATGAGCACTGGTCGGTCGGTTCGGCCGGAAACACGTTTTATGCTATTTTGCAGAAAAATGTTTTCTCAAAAGTTTTGCGATGTTTCTATATTATTTATGTCGTTATATGATATCGAATAAATATGTTTAGGTGAAATATGAATGAATTATCAATATTTGATATTGAATAATTTGTTCGTACGTTTAAAAATTTTAAACTATGATTTCACCTGAATCGCGCTCCTTCCGCTGCGCCTCCCTGATTTGACCCCAACAATATGAGCCTCTCTTACTTATGGTACATTGGGTTAAACCATTGGAACTCTAATTCTGATATATGACATGTGCTAGTCTTCTAGGTTATAGGAATTCGACCGTATTCCAAAACCAACGATTATAAATATTTACTTTAAGAATAATTTATAATAGTAATATTATCCCAATGTCGAACCACCCAGTGTCAAGTATTACTACATGACTATTCTAAGGTCAATGTCACTCTCAACGTGTGTGTGTGAGTCAATCTAATATGCATAATGACATTACCATTAGTAAATATTGAAATGAAAATGTAGTTATTTTATTAATAAATAATAAAATATAATGTACAATACATTATTCGGATTGGTGCTCTAAATACCAACTCCAATAGATTTGACTAAGCATCATTCACCTCGGCATACCGACCTGAGGAACATAGCTAGACGTATGCCTTACTTGGAAGTTTGAGTTTCTAGAAGGCTGATGTGACAGGAGTAAGTCAATGGCTCTCATTGGGAATAGACTATGCCAGACGGAATAATAGTGGAGTGGTTGAACCATGGGTTGTCACATCAACAAAGCGTGTAGCATTGGCCGAAATATGGAATAATGGGTTTTTGTTGACAGATGGTAGTTGAGTCAGATGTTAAAGCAACTGTCTGTTGAGTGGTTGGGGAAAATGAGCATTGGGCAATGATGACAGAGTGGTATGAGCTGACGTCACGGGTTGGTGAAATAATGGATTTGGAAGCCTATATAAAGGATTGATGATTCAGATTGAAGGGTTAGCAATTTTTGCATTTCACTACTTGTAAAAAAGCTAAAGCTTCTAAACTAGTGATAAAAAGAGAAAGATGGTCGGTACTCAATTACTTGAGAGATTTGTAACGGGTGAGTTTAATACCCAAGGTATTTTACACTCTTTGTAAGCTCACCACCCACTTGTATTTTAGGTCGGTCCTGACCTCGAGTAATAATATAAATACCTCTATTTCTCCCGTGAATGTAGGTTGGAGCCACTCTCCGCCGAACCATGTAAATCTCTGTGATATTCTTGTTTGTTTCGGGTTCCCTACTAACCAAACAAATTCACTGCTTGTTGAATGTTTGTTCGAGGGATCGATTTCCCAATTTATCATCGGAACGAAAAATAACTGTCAACACAAAGGTTTTAGGTTTAGGTGACATTAAAAAAAAAATATGTCTATTTTCTTTGTTTTTATCCCAATTTGGGGATCTGCATTTTAGTATTCCAATAATTTATTGAAAGCCAATCTGTTAACAATAGGCGCTACGTTAGCCACGAAAACAAAGAAGTAAAACAGGGCAACTGCTCATCTGAAAATTAAATTCGTAGCTTTAACAAGGTCTTGAAGTAAAAAAAAAAAAAAAAATGGCAGCAGCATTTCTGCAACTTGCTTCATCAACTTTCTTTCGCCAGAACCAATACAATCAGAATCAACACCATCCTTTGTTCACTGCTACAAGTTCAAGTGCTTCCAAGCTCTGTCTTTGTTGTAGCAGAAGGAGTAATCTAAGGATTGTTGCTTTGGTTGGTAAAGGAGACACTGAACTTGGTGTCTCTCAAGAAAATGAACAGCTAGACCAAGAGGAAGAAGATGAAGAAGAACAAGTAGCAACCTCAGAAGATTTGGAATACATTGCTCAGATTAAAAGAGTTTTAGAACTTCTTTGGAAGAACCGTGACATGCTTTTCAGTGAAGTAAGTATTAGCATTGTTGAAATCTTATTTGTTTTTCAAATTTTGGACATGACATTTGCTTTATGTTGACGTTAGAACTTCAACTTGTGGTTTCTGATTTTGTAGGTTAAGCTTACAGTAATGATTGAGGACCCAAGAGAGGCTGAGAGGAGGAGGTTGTTGGGGATCGAAGATTCTGATACCCCTACAAGGGATGATTTGGCTGAAGCTTTGGAGCAAGTGAGTCCATCCTTTTCCATTTAGGAGTAATAAGTGTCAATTTGTAACCCACAAAATCCCGCATCCCAAATTTGTGAAAGAAGTGTTTATAAGGGTACTGAATTAGAGAATAGTGATGCAATTTGAAGATTAATGGCATGATTGGGTTAGTAATAGGGAGTCTTTAGCACACTTGTTGAATACTTATTTCTGAAAAAAGTGGAACTTCATTTTACTATCACTTAAATTAAAGAGATTGAGAAGACCTGTGTATTAGTACTCTTTGTTGGATGGCTTCCAAGTCTTCTGCGCTTTCTGGTAGCATCAATTAATTATACAAATGTGAAAGATGATGCATATGTCAGTCAGGAACGGTGCTCTTTATTAAGTCTGTGCGCTTTCTGGATTGCAAGGGAAAAGAACCTGCATGCAATAAGAAGCACTTGGGTATGTATAGCAATACGGTCTGTCCTGTTTGATAGGAGAACCTTTATAATGTGGCATGACCAGTCATTTTTGAAAGCTTATAAAGGAGAAGCCAGACTTTATATTTGGGGAGAAAAGATAGAAAATACATCTTTTAGGGAATGGTCGCGCAGGCCTCTATATAGCTCTGCCTCTGATGACCTAGATCATGCATTCTTGGACTGAGAGTGAGCCTCTTGTCCTGCTCAACTCAACATGATCAAAGTGGTATGCGCTATCACTAAAGCAGAGGGAACTCATATTTGCCTTCACAAAACCCTCTTTACAACCACCAGAACCCCATACTTGCAGAAGGTGTTCAATGTATTATTAATTTGTGCTACTAACTTAAGTAAAATCTTTATAATTCAGGTGAGAGTTTATCTAGGGAGTAACCCCTTGATGTCTAGCACACGAAATAAGTTGAGGAACTCTTCTCAATGAATCACACCCTTGTTATGTCTTCTAAGGTGCCTTATTACTCTAATATATTTGGGATTTATAGAGAAAGTTAAAATCACTTTCTTCTTTATTGAAGATTCATTCCTTGAATACATGGCAAGCCATGTCTGATGTCTGATGGTCAGAGCCTTGAGGAATTTGAAACATCTATTATCTAAAGGAATTGGAGTGTTTATTGTCTAGAAAAGACTTGTGGCATCTGGTACAGACACCACATGGGTAAATAGTCCCAACCAAACTAGTCTATGGATGTAGGTGAACCTGGAGGGAGCTGGAAGTGAATGCTCATCGAATATTTTTTCATTCTTCCATTGGGTTTATGTTATATGATCTCCTTCCCTAAGATCAATTAAGTATACAAGTTTTCAAATAGCAATGTAGACAAGTGTAAGAAGGCATAGAAGTCTAATGTTTGAACCTTAAAGCTTAAAGATCTATCATTAGCCACAAATTACTTGCCCCTCTTGCATGCAAAAAGTAGTATATTTGTAGAGCAGGGGAGTTTTATTAATATTAGATGATTATTGCATGATTGATAGTTTGATCATTTATCTGCAAGGTGAATGAAGGAAAGGTCCCAAAAAATCGTGTTGCACTACAGATGCTGGCTGAGGAAATGATCCAATGGCCTAATTTAGAGGTATAAACATACTTCGAGAGCATTATACTTGATTACCTGTTCATGTTTGAGACGCGTTTTATGCAAATGAGCACACACACTGACACTAGGCAACTAATGTTGATCAATGTGCACTTTTCTCTAATTTGAATTTATTGTTTCAGTTTCAAATTTCATCACATTTATGTATCCTTTGAAACAGAATGGCCTTTCAGGTGTCAGCTTTGTATAGATTCCCTTCATACCAAAGGGAACCCCTCATTGCATGGTGGTTCAAAATAAAATGATTTTTACATATGAATCCAAGCATTATAGTGTCGAAAAGGCGGAAACTTTTCATCTGAATCAATTAGTTCCCATCTTTTCTGCAGAAACTTGCCTAAGCTTAATTATAAGCTTCCCTAGACATAATTTGACTTCCCTTTTAATGAGAAATTCTGAATATTTTAATTTAATAGCTTTATGTTACATTTTTCTTTCCCAAAATTTCTTCAACCTCTGTATCTATGTCGTTGTTCTTCACGACTTAACACTGATTAGCATATGAATTAACTGATTGCAATTTCAATTTACTTGCTAATTTATTATTTATTGATACCGGCTGTGTTTTTATTTTTAATTTTTTTTTTCCGCTTGAATAGGTGGAAGCAACAAAGAAAACGCCTAGCAAATCCTTGTATGCAATTGTTACAGACACTGGTATTGATCCTGAAGTAGCTGCAAAGAGACTGAACGTTGATTGAGATTTCAGCTGCTGAAATTGAAGCAATGACAAAGAATACTGGGTGCAATTTGCATAATATTATAAGATAGAAAACTTATCTATTGAATGTAAAACAGTAAATTTTTATCCAATCCTATACAGAAAATGAGAAACAGAACACTGATGAAAACACAAGTACAAAAAGAAAATCAAATCATTTGCAGAAAACTGACAGTTATTATTAAGCTGCAAATTCAATTCATTTTAGCTGCAAGAGAGGCCTCTCGCAAGGCACTAAATTTTGCGAATAATTTGTCATAAGCTGGCCAATTTTCTTTGATTACAGGAACTTCCGCAAACTCTTGCATCCAAGCTGACAGCAATTCAAATCTCTCCTTTTTTATAATTTTAAAACCAACTACCTCTTCCAATACAGAGACAGTATTAGCAAGCCAACCCAGTACAAGATCTGTTAATCCAATCTTCTCTCCACCAAAAAATTTCTTTCCCTTTAGCTCTTCTTCTAATAATTTCAAATTCTCAAAAACTTGATCAATAGCTTCTTCTTGTTCTTTCCCTTGTTCAAGGAAAAAACCCGATACTGACGGCAGGACCTGTAATATTTTTTCAGCACTATAAGTATAATAATTTACAAAAAAAAAAAAATTAAATAAAAAAAATGGAATGACACTTTGATCCATTTTAAAAATTATTTTTATCACTTCGTTTCTGATAAAATTTTATTTTATTAACATATTTCATTCATAGTGTTAAAACCGTCACTAGAAAAATACATTGTTTGAATGAAAAACATGTCATTTTCATCTAGGGATGGTAATGGGTCAAAGCCCGGTCCCGGATCCGGGAAAAACCCGGTTTGGGCTATTACTGGGTTGGGTTGGCTGGGGTCGAGCTCGGGCCGGGTTTTACCCGGATCCGAATTTTTTAATATAAAAAATTATATATATATATATATATTTTTTATTTATTTTAAGTCCGGGCCGGATCGGACCCAGACTTTTTTGCCACCCTTATTTTCATCTGAAAATTAATGAGAAAAGTATCTAAAAAAATTAACTTGTGTTTCGGTCATTTGTGAAATCATGATTGTGCATTTTTTGTGACAAAAGATTATCATGTGAATTCGTCCGTTAGCAAAAGCCGGTAAAATTATAAGACCGTTAATAACTATTGACGTAGCATAATATCTTCTGATGTGGCATGATGTATGCTGATTTGACATGATTATGAATGCTGACATGGCATGATCATATCATCACACTCTAATGTTTGGAATCCATAAAATTTTTAATAAGAAAATTATAAATTTGCCTCGTCAAAGACGAATAAAGAGAGAAGGCAGTGGAGAGAGACAGACGCAGACTTGAAGCCTAGGCCTTAGGCCTAGCCCTTACACATCCGCCAGCCTAAATCTCGCCTGACCTAGCCTGAGAGGGCGAGCCCATTCCTTTTACCGATCCTAAACTCGGGTGCATTTACTATCCAACAAGATTGGGTGGAACTTGAAATTATAATGAGAAATGAAAACCGTTATAAGTTGTTTATTTGATTTGTCTGAATTTTAATCAAAATCAATAGTAATCCCCAATTGATGTGTTTATTTTATGAATGATTTTTAACAAAGTTATAAAAATATATTTAGTTAAAAAGATTATTATATTATTATTAATTTTATTATTAAATTATAAAATTATTATTATTGTTATTGTTATTTAAATAAAAGGGGTAAGGTAATCTCAATTCTCATTCCTAATTTTAGTGTGTTCCAGAAAACTTGATTTCAATTTCCCATAATTATTTGAGCAAATAAACACCAATAATCATTCTTATTCTCACTCCCCAATCACCCCGTGTCAAAAATAAAATTTACGAGTGTGCACAAAGAATATGATACCCAATTACCTTATCGTCGCAAAATCTAGCCCAAAAGCGAGCCCTGGCTCTCTCATAGGAATCTTCAGGAAGCAGGGGGTGTTGCTTCCAAGTGTCATCAACATATTCAAGAATAACTAGAGATTCTGAGATTGGTTTCCCGTTGTGCAAAAGCACAGGAACCTTTTTATAAACAGGATTATATTGAAGAAGCAAAGGACTTTTGTTGGTTAGATCTTCATCAATTATATCAAATTGAACACCCTTGAGCTTCAATGCCCAAACGACCCTCCAACCATATACGCTTGACCATGACTTCAACAGCTTCACTTCTTCTGCCATTATGTTTTGTATGGTAGATCACAGTCTCACACCTCAGCCTTGCTATTTATTAATACTAATTTTTGAGATGCTATTTTGCATTTTGTGGGATTCCCTCCGCGGATGCAAACAAGAGTCACTCTATGATTGAAACTCGAAGAAATATTAAATATCAATGTGTCTTTTTCTATATACATATCGGCAACAGTTTTATTATCGTTCTCTCTGTTGTTTGAATTCAAAAACTTACAATTTATCTTAACACTAGTTTTTGCCCATGCCTACAGCACGGTGTTATAATATTTGGCTCGTGCCTACGGCACGGTGTTACAGTATTTGCTCGTGCCTACAGCACGGTGTTACTGAATTAAATGATTTTATTTTTTAATTAAATGATGCCCGTGCCGTACAGTATTTGCCCGTGCCTACGGCACGGTATTACAGAATTAAATGATTTTATTTTAACTTTCTATTTTTTAATTTGAATTTTTTTTACCATTTCCATCAATCAATTCACTCTCTTTCCTCCAATTACCAATGAAATGATCTGGGCCGTCAATTAAGCCATATAAAGAGAGCCGTTGGATACATTATCTTTCCTCCAACACCATTCTCCTTTATTATATAGATATTAATAATATAGAATATGTCATGATGTGCATTAACCTCTGTTGCGCTGGAAAAGTATTGAGATCTTGTACGGGCATGCCTCTAATATCCCGGATTTTCAAAATATTTTTAAAAGGTTTTCGAATTGAAGTTTGGGTATAGGAACGAGTTATTACAAATATTTGGTTATTGTGTTCTTACAAAGGACTCTGAACAAACAGTAAAACACAACACGATTGCTACAATAAACAGAGGAAACAATGTTGGACAATTATGACCCATAGCATCACTATTTGTACAGAACATGGTGTTATTGTACAAATTAACTATGTGACAAAGGAAATTACTCTTTTATCATTTGTAATTAGATTACCGGGATATATAAATGATAAAAGTCCATATGATTAGTTCTGGATTGATAAGATATGAGACAGTATCAATCCATGAAGGTTTAATCATTAAAACATCCCTAGTCGTAGTATTATCGAGATTGGACATCGATAATGTGAAATAGACTAGTATTGCACTTGTGCGTGTTATGGGAGCATAACGGCATAGTTCTCATAGATTTGGGTATTGGATACTCATGCAAGTGTAATAGGACGTTGTTTTTACCGATAGTACGGAAACAGTTTCGCTCTGGATAGACCCCTCGGAATTCCATTGGTAGTATGACTATGTGTCTATGGAAGTCCGAATCAGGGTAGGTGTATTTGGTCTTAACCTGAGACTTGCACCGCTAATACTTGCGACAATCAATATACTTTGGTTTTGGTCGTCCAGGGCTTTAACAGGTTCTGTGTACGCCTCTTCTGGGTATATTGAGAATCGTAGTGTATTGGGTGTGATGTCGAGATGGAAGTATCACTCCAGTCATATGGAGATGATGATCACGTAGGATAAGGAACTTGTACTCTTATATGCTGCAACTATCGAGATAATATGACTAGGTCATGCTTATCCGATTATAGAGACTAGTTACCAGAGATCCGATATGTGCTCGTATGGGGCAGACACAATTCCAGCCCCAGGCCTAGCACGTGATATACGATACTGGATCGCAATACGCAATACGACGTATATTACGCCAGATATAGATTACATGTTCCTTTAAGAATATTTCTGGAGAATTGGGTAGGCACGGTGTTTTGCTAGAAGCCAACCATATCTTGTAAATCGGTAAAAACGTAGTACTAGGTACGTACGTGTTCGGATAGTCCGACGACCGGATTTACTGCCAACATATCTGGGGATCTCATGGGTCGCTTCTCGAAGATTCACCGATGACGTATGACTCGCACATAATTAATCTGTGATTAATTATTAGAGAGAGAAAATTAATCTAGGATTAATTACAGAGATATTTTATCTGGGATAAAATATTATTTAAAGAGAGAGAACGATTAATTTGGAATTAATCGGTAAAATAATATATTCGATATATTAAATGAAATTAGATTTCGACGCGGAATTAAAATTAGATTTTAATTCGGGCGAACGAGTTAATTTAGAATTAATTCGCTAGCGACGTGAATAGTAATTATGCTAGGCATAATTATTTAATTAAATTTGATTTAATTACGTCGCAATAGAAAATTCGTTAATTCAGAATTAGTGAACCTGAGCCCGGGAGTGTTTGCGGGCCCACTCGCATTTTGAATCAAGTGGGGCCCACAAGTCACATCATGTGTCACATCACTAGTCAACTTTATCACTTTAATGTGATGGAAGTTGTTGGTAGGTGGTTGAGTGTGAAACACACTAGTGTGATGGCTTGAAATACATTTACCATTTTTTATTATTTTGGTATTTGACTTTCATTTTGTGTAATTAGATTACACAACACCTAACAACTTCATCTCCCTCCTCACGGAATTCTTGCCATTTTCTCTCTAAGTTCTTGGCTTGGCCAAGAACAAGAAGAAGCAAAAGGGGAAGATTTGTGGCAAAATTTTCCAAGATGCTAGCACATCCAAGGGGTCTTACAAAGGTGATAGGGAAACTCATCTATGAGCATGGAATCCACACACAAAGCTTGGAGCTTGGAGATCAAACATGGAGCACAAAAAGAGGGCATGGCCGAGAGCTTCATCCATGGAGCAGAAATTTTTTGTTGTTCTTCGCATCGCAAAAGCCGATCAAAGTGAGTATTCCGCAACTTTACTTTGATGTATTCACACGTTTATATGCTTAATTCGATCTTGGTTTGACCTAGAAAACTCAACAAACAACACAATAAGAATAATGAAAGTAACACAGCAGAAGGCGGTGCAGCAACGAACCAGCGATAGGAACAGTAAGGCAGTGCAGTACCGAACCAGCTACAAGAAAATAGAGAGAATTCTGAATATCCTTAAAACAAATTCGTCCCCTACCGAATGGTGCAGTAGAACGCAAGACGTTTGTTTCCCAGGATGCAACGGAAATAAACGAGAATGTGCACCACCAAAATCGTTTTCAACGAACCACAAAGTGTTTGAACTCTCTCAACAAAGCAGCAAAGAAAACTAAGGGAAAAATCGTTCTATATTTTTTTTTCTATCATCTGATCAAAAACAGAAAAACACTGCCCACCTTAAAAGAAAATAAACATGCCAATTAAATTGAGTTAGTGGGAGGCTTTCCATATGATGTAACCACCCAGTTAATTAATAGAATTAATTTAACTGTTATGGAACTTCAAAAGAACTTGGAAAAAATAAAGAGGCTTGCAAAAAGGGGCTGGGCCGGGTCCACACAATTTGGTCCGGCATTCGTGTACGCAGGACCCGCGGGTGCACACGAGTCAGGCCTGTTCGGATTTTGATTTGCACCCCCTGCGCGCGCACGTAGAGAGAGCCTTTATCCTTATAACACTTACCCATCTACATATGAGCAATCATATATAAACACAATTTTCCTTTATTAGCTTTCCCATGTGGGACAAGCTTATTTCTCTTTATTTTTTATTTTCCAACACCAATTGGTGAATTTTGAGCAACAAATTCTCATTCACCCAATCACCATTTTAAGCATATGAATATATCATTCTGAACTACTCACGGAGAAGTATCTGAATCACTCAAAAATAACCACTAACACGAAGTGGACCATGCTTAAAATTGTACCTCAAAATGCTTACTAGTGAGCATTTTCCAACAATCCCCCACATGAATGAAATTGGCGAAAATACGTCAAATAAAATTATTTTATAGAAACATTTTATTTTGACCTTGAAGAGTTCAACGGTTCAACACCTGCATAGGATAGGTAGGCATCAGCCTTTGAACCTTCCATTGTGAAAATATATCTCCTTTACTAGATGACAGTGGACACGATGTCGTTGAACTGTACTGCCGTTCATGTAAATGAAAACATATATCACACATATAATTTACCTAACACATCTTTCTCATTATTATGTTCATTTTGGCCATGAACATCTATCTGGTTCTGCAAGAGTTTCTAAGAATTGAGCCCCGTACAATTCCCTTTGAAGCGGCCTCACTTCTCTCTCACATAGGTGATTTCTTATTTAAGAGTAGCTCGTATTACTCTGCTCGGATTCCCGACGCATAAGAATCATTAAAAGTCTTTGCTTAACCTCTTTCCATACGAGCATCACTGTTTCATTTCACTATAGGAATGGACTAGAGGGTAACCCCCCACAGTGAACCAATTATGTCTTTTACGAGTAGGTTGTCCCATTGAACCTAGATCTTGGGATCTCCAGTCAACAAGGTTGGGTTTTCCTTCGTAATAAACATTTATCTAATGGGATTTAGTCTCATTCCCCTCGATGATTTCACAACTAACTCTCTGTTTAACCCTTTGGTTAGCGGATCCGCAATGTTATCCTTTGACTTTACATAGTCAATTGAAATAACTCCAATAGAGAGTAATTGTCTAACAGTATTGTGTCTACGATGAATATGTCTAGACTTACCATTATACATATTGTTATGTGCCCTTCCAATTGCAGATTGACTATCGCAATGAATGCAAATTGCTGGCACTGGCTTAGGCCAACTTGGAATATCCTCTAGAAAATTTCGCAGCCATTTTGCTTATTCAGCACACTTATCTAATGCAATGAATTCTGATTCCATTATAGATCTGGCTATCTTAGTCTGTTTGGAGGATTTCCATGATATAGCTGCATCTGCTAGTGTAAACACATAGCCACTGGTAGACTTTGAGTCTTTCATATCAGATATCCAGTTTGCATCACTGTATCATTCGATTAAGGCTGGATATCTATGATAGTGCAACCCATAATTACGAGTAAATCGTAGGTACCTGAGTATTCTTACTATTGATTTCCAGTGAACAACCCCTGGATTACTCGTATATCTCCTGAGCTTGTTTATTGTACATGTTATATTAGGTCTTGTACAACTCGATAAATACATCAGACTCCCGATCACTCTAGAGTATTATACTTGAGATATACCTTATCCCTTATTCTTTGATAGATGTAGACTCACATCTAAAGGAGTTCTAGCCACAGCAGAATCATCATTGTTGAATTTACCAAGAATTTTATCCACATAGTACGACTGATCAAGAATAAGTCCATCTAGGCTTCTCGAGATTTTTATTCCCAGATTGACATCTGCTAGACCCATGTCTTTCATGTCAAACTTAGATTTCAGCATATTCTTAGTGGATTTTACCATTTTAACATCACTCCCGACAATCAATATATCATCAACGTAGAGACATAAAATGACATAGCCAAATTCTGTCACTCTGACATAAATACATTTATCACATTCATTGATTTTGAAACCATTTGCCAACATGGTGTCCTCAAAATTTTTATGCCACTATTTCAGAGCTTGTTTCAATCCATACAAGGATTTTACTAACTTGCAGACTTTCTTTTCTTGTCCTGGAGCTATAAAGCCTTCAGGTTGTTCCATGTAGATTTCTTAATCTAAATCTCCATTTAGAAAGGTTGTTTTCACATCCATCTGATGTACCTCAAGATTGCGCAAAGCTGCAATCGCTAGTATCATCCTTATGGAATTTATTCTCGTTACAGGAGAGTAAGTGCCAAAGTAATCAAGACCTTCACGTTGTCTATAGCATTTAATTACAAGTCTTGCTTTGTATTTGTCAATTGATCCATCTACCTTCATTTTCCTTTTGAAAATCCACTTGGACCCTAAAGGTTTAAACCTTGGAGGAAGATCCAATAACTCTCATGTGTGATTTTGTAAGATGGATTCAATTTCACTATTGATGGCATCTTTTCACAAAGCACCATCAGCTGACCTTACAGCTTCGTTATAGCTTTTTTAGGATCATTTTCTAGCAAAAATGTCAGAAAATCTGGACCAAATGATTTTTCTTTTCTAGCTCTTTTGCTACGTCTTGGTTCAAGTTCAACATCTTGTTGATCCTGTGGAATATTTATGTGTTCTTGGTCATGAATATCAATGATAGCCTCATGTGCCCATTTTTACATAATTGAATTTGAATTAGTTTTACAAGGAAAAACGTATTCGAAAAAGGATGCATTCCTCGACTCCATTATCGTATTTTTATGAATATCTGGTATATTATACTCATGCACAAGAAATCGATAAGCATTACTGTTATGTGCATATCCTATGAAAATACAATCAATAGTTTTTGATCATATCTTCACCTTCTTAGATGGAGGAATGATTACTTTGGAAAGACACCCCCACACTCGTAGAAATTTATAGGAAGATACTATTCCTTTCCACATTTCATAAGGAATTTTCCCTACTTCTTTCCATGGTACCTTATTTAAAAGGTAATTAGCTGATAAAATAGCTTCTCCCCACATATTCTGAGGTAATCCAGAGCTGATTAACATAACATTCATCATTTCTTTCAAGGTACGATTCTTCTGTTCTGCAATCCATTGGATTGAGGTGAATAAGGAGTTGTGGTTTGATGTATGATTCCATTCTGCTCACAAAGTGATTCAAAAGGAAAAACATACTCACCACCACGATCACTTCTTAATTCAGTTGGTTCTCAACTGCATTCTTATAGAAAATAAATTTCTTTATAGCTTCGTCCTTGCTTTTCATCAAATACACATAGTAAAATATTGTGCAATCATCAATAAAGGTAATAAAATATTTATTACCGCCTCTTGTTTGTATTGAATTAAAATCACATACATCTGTATGAATTAGATCAAGTGGTTCAGAGTTTCTTTCAATACTATGAAATGATGATCTAGTTAGTTTTGCCTCAACACAAGTATCACACTTATGTTTGTCATCAATTTTAAAATTGAGAATATGATTCATGTTAATTAATTTCCGTAATGAATTAAAATTAACATGTCCTAATCTACCATGCCATAGATCAGAGTACTCAACAATATAAGCAGAAGAACTAGCTTTATTAAAATTCTTGGGTTTAACAACCATTACATTGAGCTTAAAGAGCCCACAGTTACATACAATTTTCCCACATATATGCCATTTTTAGTCAAAACTATTTTATCAGACTCGAACACCATCTGGAATCCGTGCTTGTTCAGAAGTGATCCAGACATAAGATTATTTCGTATTTCTGGTACATACAGAACGTTGTTTAAAGTCAACTCTTTCCCAGTGGTCATCTTCAGAATCATCTTGCCTTGACCTTTAATCTCAGATGTTGCTGAATTTCCCATGTATGTTTTTTCCCATTACCAGCGGGCTCAAATAAAGAGAACATATTTTTGTCTGAGCACACATGTTGAGTGGTATCAGTGTCAATCCACCACTCTCTTGGGTTAGAACCCACCAGATTCACCTCAGAAACCACAGCAGAAAGGTTAATGTCTGAAACATCTTGAGTCATGTTTTCCATCACATTAGCCTCTTGATACTTTTTCTTCTTCGGCAGTCTACACTCAGAAGACTTGTGACCCATTTTATCACAGTTGAAGCATCTTCCTTGAAATTTGGATTTCTTGGAAATTCCTCCTTTTAAGGCCCATCTTTGACCATTTGTTCTTGAGGTTCTTGTTCTTATCGACATGTTCAACAACATTTGCTTTGGCCTCATGAGTTATTCCTCTCTTGTCAGATACTCTGTTATCTTCCTCAATTCTAAGCTTGAGAACCAAGTCTTCAATGTTCATTTCTTTTCGCTTATGCTTTAAATAATTCTTGAAATCTTTCCAACCATGTGGCAATTATCGAGGCTACTTGAAATGTTTCACTTACAACCATCCTCTCAGCATGAATTTCTGTTAGTATAATCTGCAATTCTTGTACTTTACTTAACACAGTTTTGGAGTCAACCATCTTAAAATCTAGGAAACGGCCTACGAAAATTTTTTTATTACCGGCGTCATCATTTTTATATTTTCGATCTAAGGATTCCCAAAGACCCTTAGTTGTTTTCATTCCGGCGTACACATTGTACAAGGAATCACTCAGCCCATTCAACACATAATTCCTACATAGGAATTCAGAATGTTTCCAAGCATCGATGGCACTAATCACTTGAATATCATTCTCACCCTCCTTAGGTACATGAGCATCTTCCTTTAGGAACCTTACAAAGTTCAACATGGTCAAGTAAAAAAACATTTTTTGTTGCCACCTTTTGAAATTCTGACCAATGAATTTTTCAGGTTTTTCCGCAGCATGATTAACATGGCTCACGTGTCCAACAGTTGTCTAGCCATAGAGGCAGCAACACTTTGGCCAGCCACAGAGGCTGCCACATTAAGCCCAGAGACTGGAACATTTTGGCCAGCCGAAGAGGCTGTCATGTTCGAATTTGTTTTAAGACTATTACAAATATTTGGTTACTGTGTTCTTACAAATGACTATGAACAAACAGTAAAACACAACACGATTCCTACAATAAACAGAGGAAACAACATAACAAGAATAATGAAAGTAACACAACAGAATGCGGTGCAGCAACGAACCAGTGACAGGAACAGAAAGGCAGTGCAGTACCAAACCGGCAACAAGAAAACAAAGAGAATTTCGAGACTTATCGATGCGGTAATAATCTCCTTAAAATAAATTTTTCCCCTACCGAATGGTGCAGTAGAACGTGAGACGTTTGTTTCTCAGGATGCAACGAAAATAAACGAGAAAGGGCACAACCAAAATCGTCTTCAACGAACCACGAAGTGTTTAAACTCTCTCAACAAAGCAGCAAAGAAAACTAAGGGAAAACCCGTTCTATATTTTTTTCTATCCTCTGATCAAAAACGGAAAAACACTGCCCAACTTAAAAGAAAATAAACATGCCAATTAAATTGATTTAGTGAGAGGCTTTCCATATGATGTTACCACCCAGTTAATTAATTTAACTGTTATGGAACTTCAAAAGAACTTGGAAAAAATAAAGAGGCTTGCAAAAAGTGGTTGGGCCAGGCCCGCATAATTTGGTCTGGCATTCATGTACGCAGGACGCGCGGGTGCACATGAGTCGGGCCTATTCGGATTTTGATTTGCACCCCCTTGCGCGCGCACGTAGAGAGAGCCTCTATCCTTATAACACTTACCCATCTACATATGAGCAATCATATATAAACAAAATTTTCCTTTATTAGCTTTCCCATGTGGGACAAGCTTATTTCTCTTTATTTTCTAACACCAATGGGTGAATTTTGAGCAACAATTTCTCATTTACCCAAGCACCATTTTAAGCATATGAATATATCATTCCGAACTACTCACGGAGGAGTATCCGAATCACTCAAAAAAACCACTAATACGAAGTGGATCATGCTTAAAATTGTACCTCAAAATGCTTACTAGTGAGCATTTTCCAACACGAGTTTCGTTATTTCGGTCATAGAAATTACCAACAAACTCTTATTGGGTTGATTTTATATAAGTAAGTTTCGTTATTAGCATATGGGCATCTGTTGTAAATGTGAATTTCAATAAATGGGAGTTACATGAGTTACATGTTTTAAATGAGAAAAGTTGTTACAAAAAAAAAATTCAATTTATAGTTACAAACTTTAATGTAAAGTTGTTACAATTTTCGAAAAAAAAAATGAGTTAGAATTTAGCTTTGCAACCTCATCCCATAATTGTTTTTTTTGGTTTTAGGAGAGGAAAAGTAAACAAAAAAAATATACATAGCCGAGAAAATAAAAACAAAGTTTTCTTATTTCCAAGTTACTGGTTTCTTGCATCAACTTTGCAAGCAAAACAGACAACAATCAACCTTTTGTTCGTGGATACTATTTGCGGATAATGTTTACTTTGTATTTTTCTTTTGATACAGAGCAATAGTTTTGTGTTGGGTGTGAGTATTCCAATCGGATTTCAGTGTTAACCACCTGAGATAGTGTATATCTGGGTTGTTTTATCCTAGGGACGTCGGGGCCGATTACTGCTAGCACAACTTCCTAGATAGATCCGCGAAACATCTTAAAGAGAGCGATCTAGTCCGCAACTCAACCCAGTTCCGTTTTTTAATTTCCCGGTGAATGGTAATATTGTTCTGACTTGCAATATGTTTCAACAATTTTAAAATGAATTTTATCTGCCATGTCTCTTACTGCTGCCATGAACATTATAGCCTTTGATTCTGCTGATGTTGATTTGAACAAATCATTTCGGTTTCAGGGATTTCATTTTAAACGTTGGAGATTAAAAATGATGTTTTTCTTCACTGTTAAAAAATTAGCAAACTATTGTATGCCTGAAAAAATTGAATTGCCTGATGACCCTACCGTAGTCCAAATTAGGAAGAGAATGATTTTATCTGCAAAAATTATATTCTTAATGGTCTGATAAGTGCACAAAAATGTACTTAGAACACTACTAACTCAGCTTTATTATCTTAAGTTTTAATCTTAATTAGAGTCATTTTTTGCTTTGTTATTAGGAAGCAATGGATCAAGGATAATGGAGCAATTGAACATGTTTCGGAGCCTAACAGACGTATTGGACACAAGCAGAAGCATCAGCCGTGCACTGTATTTAAAAAGGCTATAACTTTTGATTTAGAAAGAGTTACGAGATTCATAATATATCGATTTGCATGTACTCGATGAGATCTATCACATCTATACAATTTTCCTACGAGTTGGGCGCCGTAGTGCCCCGGACGCCCCAAAACCCTGAATTTGGATGTCTTTTATGCGCATAAGAACTCCAGAACTTTTCTATATAAACCCAACTTCGTCCAAACCCTAAACATAGGAGAAAAATCAGAGAGAAACAAGAGAAGAACACACAAAAAGAGCCACAAACACAATTTATAGAGAGGAAGAACGAAGAACTTCAAGGAAACCATGACGTCTCTCCGATCTATTCAGGCTATCTCTCTATTCCACATGGAGAACTAATCTCCTAGGCAAAGCTAAGGATGAAATCTTGTGTTTAAACTTCTTATGTTTATGTTTTGATTCTTAAATGAACCTTTTAACGTTTGATAAAATTGATTGTTGTTATTCTTTATCATCTTTTGATTCTTGGACCCAGAGATTGTGTTTTGTCAATTCCCATATAGATCCAGTCATGCTTATTATGTGTGTGAATTGCGAACCCAGTTGTGACTGGTAAAAAAATTTTGCGTGTTGGTCTTCTGTTGCAGTATTGTCTGAGGGTATATTGTTGACGTTAGATAGCTCGTAATGATTACTTTTGTGTGCTGTTCACATAGAGAAAATAAATATTGATTAACTTAGAATTTAATATGCGTAGAATTGAATACCCTCCGATTGTTGGTTTGGGATGTGAAACCCTCAATTGTGTAAGAAAAGGAATCAATAACTGAATATAGGAGTTTGATACAAGAGGGATTCCTTATGCTTTGTCATATCTCTCTATTAATATATCTATAAATTTATCTATAATTTTTACTTTAATTATCAATTCATTCGTTTTCTTTATTTAAGTTACTGTTAACTTTTTTGTTTGAGTAAATTAGTTATTGTAACCATCTCTCTGATGAATCGACACCCTAACTATACTGCGATAGCCGCAAGTATCTTTTGGGCGTAATCAAAATTTGGCGTTGTCGCCGGGGAGACGGTTTACAACTTGAAGGAGCAGGTTTGCTTGGTCAAACACAAGGCGGTAACTTCGTTCCTTCTTTTATTCTTTTGTTTATTTATTTATTTTATTTTAGTCTAGATTTTTATTTTTAGTTTATTCCTTATTTAATTATTTTATTTCTGTTTCTCTGACCACATAGTTGAGAATTTTTTTGCCACACCATCCGCATCTAACGCACATAATATGAGTGAATACGAGAGACCACCCAGGAGAACTCTTGAAGAGTACCTCCACCCAACTCGCACAGCTACACCTTAGTGTATCATGTTTCTCCTTAATACACCACACATAAACTTTAGGCCTGGAATGATACAGTATCTTCCAACTTTTCACGATTTAGAGAGAGAAAATCCTTATATGCACATTAGGGAGTTTGAAGAAGTTGTAGCTAATTTCCATGACCAGTTTGGGACTACCGACGCAATTAGACTTAAGTTCTTTCCCTTTGCCCTTAAGGATAAAGCTAAGAGCTGGTTGTACTCTTTAAGACCTAGGTCAATATGATCATGGGATGAGATGACACATGCATTCTTTAATAAATATTTCCCATACCATAAGACGAATGCCTTGAAAAGAGAAATCTCCATCTTCTCCCAAAAGGACAGTGAGACCCTTTTATCAAACGTGGGAGAGGTATAAAGAGTTGTTAGCTAGTTGCCCTTACCATGGATATGAGAGTTGGCGCTTAGTAAGTTATTTTTATGATGGTCTAACACCTAGAGAGCGCCAATTCGTGGAGACATTGTGCAATGGTGAGTTTATAAGGAAAGACCCCGATGAGGCATTCGAGTATTTAGACGAACTAGCTGAGATATCTCATACATGGACTGGACCAAATGCCTTGGATAGCACTGATAGGAGACACCCCACTTCTTCTAGCAAAAACCTACACCACTTTAGGGAAGATGATAGACTTAAATCATAAGTTGAGCTATTAACTAGACAGATGGGTGCCTTAATAGCCAAAGATAGCACAACTATGCATTCAGTCGCCCACTTAGAACCCCAAGAGTGTCCGGTATATGGTGAGATGAGAGGGGCATATGAAGAACAATGTCATGCATTAGGGACGTACCAAAAGCCTTACACACCGTACTCAGACACCTATAATACTAGTTGAAGGAACCATCCCAACATTATTTGGAAGCAAGAGTCTCATCAGCCGAGTCAAACACCACCTCATAGAGGTTATAGTGCTCCTCAGTATCACACACCTACCGTTCCCAGGAATTCTTTAGAGGATACAGTGCAAGCATTTGTGGAAGCCCAGAAGCCCAGAATAAAACAAATCAACGGTTTGAGTCATTGATAGCTCAGGTAGCAGAAGATAATAGGGAAATTAAGAGTCAGATCTCTAAGTTAACTGATGTCCTGAGTGCGCACGAACAAGGAAAATTCCCATCTTAGACTCAACTAAATCCACAATGCCAACACATGGCACAGGCTGATCACGAAGCAGCCAATGTAAAGGATGTTAATGTTATATTCACTATGAGTGGTAAAGAGGTAGGCTTGCAAGACACGTCCAACACCATAGATGACCCCAAAGATAGTGGTATATGTACCACTCATGAAGAACCAGTGCCACTTTTCCAACCAATAGTACATTTCCCACAAGCACTTAGGCCCATAGTAAGAGTCCCAGACCCAAATGGTGAGATCCTAGAACATTTAAAATAGGTAAAGATCAACCTTCTGTTGTTACATGTGATAAAACAAGTTCCAACTTATACGAAGGTTTTGAAGGATCTATGCACCATTAAGAGAAAACATAATATGAAAAAGACTGCATTCTTGACAGATCATGCAAGTGCAGTAATTGAACAGAAAACTTCACCAAAGTATAAAGATTTGGGATGTCCTACCATAACCTGCCACATTGGCACTCATGAGTTCGGTCAGGCATTATTAGATTTAGCTATTAGTGTTAATCTCATGCCATATTCGATCTATGTGCAGTTAGGGCTTGGCGAGATTAAACCTACATCAATAGCTTTATAGTTAGCCGACCGATCCATTAGAACACCACAGGGAGTAGTCGATGATGTCTTAGTTCAAATTGATAAATTCTACTACCCCGTTGACTTCCTAATTTTAGACATCCAGTCTGTGGTTAACACTGACTCGAAAATTCTGCTTATCTTAGGTAGACTTTTTCTTGCTACAGCTAATGCCCTTATCAATTGCAAGAATGGCCTAATGAAATTATCATTTTGGAATATAACGCTAGAAGTGAACATTTTTCATGGTTAAAAACAACCACATGGTGATGATGAGTGCCAACAGACATACATGTTCGACGCAGTCCTACCGAAAATAGCTTTTTCACAACATAAATAAAACCCTCCTGAATTGAAACTAACCCCAAGGAACCGTAAAAAGAGGAGAATGAAAATTTGTGCTCAATTAAAGATGATAATGGGAAGTTAAAAAAGGGGTTGAATCAACTTTTTAATATGTGCAGCCAAGACTTTCAGCCACCAGATCCTGGGGAATCAATGGATAAAATGCTGCAGCTAGACGGAAATTCATGCCTTCATTAGTTCATAAATTGGAAACCACCATGACAGCTTAAGTGGTTACGTCTGGCTGAAGACGTTAAACTTAGCGCTGGCGGGGAGGCAACCCCTTGCATCTGCATTTATTTTATTTTATTTACTTTAATTTTATTTTATTGTGTGCTAATTGCATGTTTATTTTTTTTATTTTGCATGAGTGTTTATGCAGGTGTCAGCACAACCTACACAGCCACACAACCCAAGTCTCACTAGCGGGAACCTGATCAACTCTGCGCCTGGTAGTGTTGTTCCTTAATCCTTTTTCTTCATATTTATCTTACATTGAGGATAATGCAAGTTTTAAGTGTGGGGGTGTGTATGCATGAACATGATAATACCTGTCATAAATACATTTTATTAAAAAAATATTGTTTTGTTTGTTTTTAGTCTTAGATAGTTAAGCATAAGTCCAATGATGATATTGTTTGTTTTAGGATGAAATCTTAGAAACGATAAGTCCTTTAATGTACTTTTATCTGATGCTTTGAGTGGTTGATCTATATTAGACTCGTAAGCACTTAATTATGGGTTTTTAGCAGTGAAAGCCTGAGTAGTTGGAAATGTGACTAGTTGAAGAAATTGCTTGTCGATGAATGACAGTTTGCTTATATGTCTATCCTGATTTGCTTGTGTTATGACGTGTGGTATGATTGAAAATAAAAGAAAAGTCTCTGAAGAAAGAATATAAACCACCTATAACCGATAAGCGTGAAGCTACCCATGAGCGAGTATTAAGACCACCATGAGGAGAAATGCTATCTTAAAAGTTAGGTGTGTTGGAAAAAAAGTTCAAAATGAAAAGCAAAAAGAGACAAGAAAAGAAACGAAAAAATCATATCATATTAAGCACAGAAAGGCAACTACATAGCATAATTGAGATATCTAGGTTGGTTTGACCCATCGATCCCAATTTTTAAACGAAATCATTAAGTTGGCTTACCTAGGAATCAAGTTGTGAATAAATCTTTACACACCCGCACTCTGAGTTTGGCTTAGATGATTTATTCAAAGACTTATATTTGAGTTACAATGAGTACTTTGAAGGTTCTCAGGTTTCATTACTAGGCATTCTTTGAGGACAACAATATATGTAACTATTAGGACTAGTTGTTTTATTATTTTACTTTTGCATGATTGCATGTTTTGAATGACGTTTGTGGGTGTCGTCGCTGTAAGCCCTCACGAGACTATAACTCATCCACTAGGGACACCTAGGGGTTTAAAGGCTTGTTGCATATGCTAAATGCAATCGTGATCCCTACGAAAGTGACTTAGATAGTGTAACATCCCAGATTTTCGGGACAGTTCTGGAAGGTTCCCAGACTGAAGTTATAGTTTCGGAACAGGATGATAATAAAGGATAAGAGTTCAAGTGATTATATATGGATCAGAATAATATAAAGTGATGATTTGTCGTATTAGAAGACGCGTCATCTCAAAAATCAGTTACGTAATTATTTTTATTATACGCGTAAAGTTTGCCGTTTCGATAATGAAAATAGTAAATGAACTCCGATTAAGTTGATTCTTGAACCATCGGACTCTTTTTCCGAGACGAACAACTTTTGTGTTGAACACTTTTCAAAAATCATGTCAGAAGGGCTTCAAAATTGTTGATTTCCAAAATTACCCTTCTAAGTGGGGCATTTTGGTAATTTCTGGATTGTGATATTTTGTATTACCTGATTTTCATTTTAAAAAGGGAAAAAGGAAACAAAAAAATAATAATAAAAAAAAAGAAACCAGTGAAGATACGAGAGAGAAAGAAGTGGAGGAATATGTTTTCGCCGGTGGCCTCCGACCGGCATCACGCCGGCGGACCACCAGCACCTGAAGCGCCCGGCCACGGCGCACCTGCTGGTGGCCGGTGCCGTCGCAGGGATCACCAGAAATGGTGAGAAAATTGGGGAGAAGGGCGCGAAATGGGTTTCATGGTTTCGGCTTATCGGTTCGTTTCACGGCCCGAGCCACCCGTCGAATCGAAGCCCTCGACGAGTACTACGAGATAGTGGTGACGGTTTCTCCGATTCGTGCCATGAATCACGCAAAACAAGGAAGAAAGCCACGCGTGAACAGTAACCCGACGTGAACAGTAGCTCCGATCGAAATTCCGTCGATTCCAGCGCGTTCGTGGGATCGTTTGGAGTGCGTATATGGCCTCGAAATCTTGATCGGACCAAGATCATGAGTGTCCGCCTAGCCAAGTAAGTAACCCATGTGATGATTCCTTGTGACGTGTTCTGTTTGAATTTAGATAATAAAGAAATTTTATAAATATATATATAACCATAAAACAGAAAGCATATATATATATATATATATATATATGTGTGTGTATAAGCAAGTAAGATACTAGCAAGCCTGAGATTGAAAATATAAGAATGATGAAGTATATGTATACTTGGTATGTGAGTAACTGCACATGAGTATAATATAAGGACACTTGGGATTGGGAGTTGTAGAAACTACACCATAGGGAATGAGATTAAAGTTAAAGAATGATAAATTATAAGGAAGTAAGCATATAAGTACAAAAAGCGGGTAAGTATGCATGGAGAAATAAGTAAGCTTGTATATAGTAAGTATGTGTTTTGTGTACAAGTATCTTGATGCATGTTTAAATGAACATAGAGTACATGTGTATATGAATATATGTAAATGAGATATTTGAGCGCAGGTTGATATTTGGGAAATGGTTAAATAGGTTTAAGAACTGAGAATTTGAAGTCTGTATATGTGTGAAGTTTGGTATAATAGAAGAGCTTTGATTGTGTGTATATAAGCATAATTATGGAATTGGTGAGTTGGTATGAGAAGTGTCTGCACAGACATTCTTGTAGCATGAATGCATGTGATTTGAGGTTATAAGTTTGCATAATAGTGAGGAATGTAAATGTGTATATAGCATGTTATGAAATCATTAACTTGATATAAGCAATGCCTTCAGATGTATGGGTACAATTTAGTATAGCCGTTAACTGATATAGCAAAGAAGAATGTAAAATGTTATGATATGATAATATTGGTTGAAATGTTAACCCATGTTAACTTGAGCATGTTGATATATATGTATGTAAGTATATATAAATATGATCATATAAAGATAAGTTTTGTGTGTGCATAGAATATACATGTGTATGAACGATTTCAATGTGTCATAAGTATGCATGAATGAATACATGTTAATATAAGATAATCATATAAGTAATAGACACATATGTCATCAAATTATAGTTACACATGAACACACACACACAGAGATATATATATATGTGTGTGTGTGTGTGTGTGTGTGTGTGTGTGTGTGTGTGTGTGTGTGTGTTGTGTAGTTATAGTTTAAAGATAAGTACATAAGAAAGCATGGCTATGAATTGTGAAAGCATATGAAATGTATATGCATGATTATGCAATACGATTTTCATAAATTGAGTTGAAATTGAGAATGATTTTGAAATCCAAAGAGTTTTAAAGGACAGTTTTCAAATGATTTAGAAATAATCGTATTTCAGGAAGTGTTTTTACAGTTTTGAGATACAGAAGATGGTTTTATGTTTTTCGGGGCATGAGGTAAAAACTCACCCCAGTATGTAACTATTACAGAGATGAAATTGACGAATATCATGGAATTGACGGATTGGGTCTGTGTGCACACGTTGAGCAGGACTAGGGTTGATAGATCCCCAAAATCCTGGTTTTCAGAGCTTGAGTGGTAGCATTGATCCGCACCCCCAGTTCTAGTTTGTGATGTGACACGTCTAGTTGAGTTATGGTCCTGGACGTGGAGCACCACCAGTTTTAGAGATGCCCAGTTGAGTTATGGTCCTGGGCATAGAGCACACCCAGTTGAGTCGTTGTCCTGGGTGTAGAGAGATGTTCAGTTGAGTTATGGTCCTGGACATAGAGTACTACCAGTTTCAGAGACCCGGTTGAGTTGTTCCCGGACACATCCAATTGAGTTATTGTCCTGGGCGTATAGTAGTTTTCAATTTTTCAGATTTTTCAGTACACAGTTTTTAGATCATCAGTACTTAGTTTTCAAAAGTCAGATTTTAGTAAACAGTTTTCAGAAAACAGATTTTAGAAACAATTTCCAGAAACCAAAGATTTAAAACATGTTTTCATAAAGATAAGTTTTAAACAGAGTTTCAGAAAACAGTTTTCAAAAAATAGTTTTTCAGAAAAGGTTTTCATGAAGTATCTTCTAAATAGTATGACACGTTAAAGTAGAGTATGGTTTACAAGTCATGCATATAAATCATATATTCTAGTAATTCATCTGAGATGCATATAGTTGATGTTAATGCATTATAACATGATTACATTTAGATGCATATATATATATGATTAATGATGGTATGTATCGAATGGTTACACAGAATGAACATTTGTAAGACACTAGTGCTTGATAATATGATTATATATACGTATGCATGGTTAATATTTGTGCATTAGAGGTTGATAGAAAGGGTATTGCATTATACCGATTTGATGATATTTCAAGAAAGTGAAAGTAAGAAAGTTTTATTAATTGACTGATCTAGATTAGCATCGAATGTACATGAAGGAAAATGATATTAGAGTAGCGCAGTGAAAGCATGATTGGGTTTTTACATGGTTGACAATGATATAGAAACTTGATGTATGTATATATATATATATATATTAAGATGTTTAAAACTATAAACGATAAACAAAATTTAAAGTATGGGAGTGATCAGATAAGAGGATCAGTAACAAATAATATGTTTGTAATTGGATAAGAACTAGATAGTTAGCTCAGACCTAATACACCATTGCATGTTCACATAGACAACTCAGGTTAACACAGAAACGAAATTCAGACTTTATGTGTGTTTGACGCTCAAGGTATGAGCATGGTTACTTACTGAGTTTTATGACTCACACCACAATAGTTTGTTAGTTTTGCAGGTCAGTGTTGGATAATATGACCCTAGCGTCACTATTTGCACAGATCATTGTGTTGTTGTAGCAAATTAACTATGTAATAAGGAAATTGCACTCTCATCATTGTGATTAGATCACCATAGATATATAAATGAAGAGAGGTCCCTATGATTAGTTCCTGGATTGAGATGATATGAGACAGTATCAGTCCACGAAGGATTAATCATTAAATATCCCTAGCCGTAGTATTATCGAGACTGGACATCGATAATGCGGAATAGGCTAGTATTGCACTTGTGTGCGTTGTGAGGGCACAACGGCATAGTTCTCATATATATACAGTCGTGTTTCACCGATGGTACGGGAAACAGCTTCGCTCTGGATAGACCCTTCGGAATCCCATTGGTATTATGACTAGGTGTCTATGGGAGGCCGAAATCAAGGTAGGTGTGTATAGTCTTAACCTGAGACTTGCATCGCTAATACTTACGACAATCGGTAAACTTTGGTTTTGGTGGTGGGGGATCTTAACTGGTTCTGTGTTCACCTCTTCTGGGTTTATCAGGAATCGTAGTGTATTGGATGTGATGTCAAGACGGAAGTGTCACTCCAGTCATAATGGAGATGATGTCACGCAGGATACGGTATTAGTGCTCTTCAGTGATGCTCATCCAATCGTGATATTATGACCAGGTCATGAATATCCGATTATAGAGACTAGTTACCAGACATCCGATATGTGTTTCGGACGGGGCAGACACTTATCCAGCCCCAGCCCTAGCACGTGACTATCCGATACTGGACCGATATGCACAATACATTAGTATACTACGCTTGATACAGATCTTAATATTCTTAAATGGATATGTCCGGAGAATTGGGTAGACTTGGTGCTTTGCTAGGAGTCGACCTTGTCTCGTAAATCGGTAGAACGTAGTACTTGGTACGTACGTGATTCGGATACTCCGACGACCGTATTTACTGCCAGATTATCCGGGGATCTCATGGGTCGCTTCCCGATAATCCACCGATGACGCACAACTCGCACTCTTGAATAATCTGGGATTATACAGAAGAGAGATAAAATTAATCTAGGATTAATAACGGAGATGTTTTGTCCGGGATAAAATGTCGTCTAAAGAGAGAGAACGATTAATTCGGAATTAATCGATGTATTAATATATTCGATATATTAGACGAAATTAGATTTCGACGAGGAATTAAAATTAGATTTTAATTCGGGCAAACGAGTTAATTTAGAATTAATTCGTTAGCGACGTAAATAATAATTTCGCCAGGCGCAATTATTTATTTAAATTCGATTGAATTAACGTCGCGACGTAAGCTCGGTATTTCGGAAATATCAAACCCGAACGCGTGAGTGCACGTGGGCCCACTTTCATTTGGAAACGTGTGGGGCCCACATGACACATGTCATTCTAATGCTTTGCATGTAGATTGTGTACATTGCACTCAATGTCATTGCATGGAGTTTGAGTGTTTGACACTCTAAGCCATTGCATGTTTTGTGTCATAAATTATTATTAATTTAATAAATATTATGGCATAAATATAAATTGATTTTTGGTAAATCATTTTAACTTAATATACACAATTCAACTCTCTCATTTCTCTCTTCTAGCTCACGCCCAAATGAACAAATGTTACTGGTTTTTGAAGCCTTTTGGCGTGAACATAGGGAAGCAAGGGTTGGGTTTTCATGGTGAAAACCGCAAGTGCTAGCACACTACGAGTCTTGCGAAGGTGGTAGGGAGGTTCGACCATGAGACGGGATCCATCCAACGAAGCTAGGAGCTCCGTTTCTTCACCCGAAATTCTGTTTTGCAGGGACAGTGGACTGTTGCAGTTTGGCATGAAGGGCAGTACGTTTTTGGCCTTCATTCGTCTCCAAATCGACATAACCGATCAATGTGAGTATTCCGCTACCTCCGTTGATGTATTCACGCATTATTTCATGTCTTGATTTGATCTTGGGACCTTAGAATAAACCAACAGTCAGTAGCAGTCATACTGAGCTAGTAGGATTTCGGTGAAGACTTGAAGACAGTGGATCGCCTCAATTGCAGTCAAGAGAGTCATTGAGTCCTGGGTCGAGTTATGGGTCTTCACGACTCCTTGTTTTTGTATTTGTACTTGTATTGCATATGTAATAGCATAGTATTATTTTGAGTTCTGGCCGGAGGCCAAGTGATTTACATTATGTTCATTATGTTCTGGCCTGACGCCAAGATGATGGTTGCATATGTTTTGAATTGCATAACAGGTTGACTCGAGGTGCTGGACTTTGGTCCAGGTTTCATGATTTTTAGCATAGGTCATGCCGAAATTTCGTCAGAATCAGAGGCTTATGGAGATGGGTTTTCCTATCTCCTGCCAGTAACATCCTAGTTTAGGCGGGATGTTACAAAGTTGGTATCAGAGCATGGTTTAAGAGTCAGTGTCAGTAACATGGTCTAGAAGTCAGTGACTGCAACTGTGGGGATCCGGCTGTCAGAGATTGTCTTCAGTTTTGTAAAAACCACGTAGGTCTTTGTATGTACTTTCTATGATGGTTTGATATGGTATGATTTTATTATTATGTGCCTTGCTTTCTTGAATATGAGTCCAAGCGTGACTTAATTGATGTGCATAGATTTGCTATCTCCGTATGGGAATTTGGATGTCTTTGATGCGCATAAGGACTCCAAAACTTTTCTATATAAACCCAACTTCGTCCAAACCCTAAACATATGAGAAAAATCAGAGAGAAACAAGAGAAGAACACACAAAAAGAGCCTCAAACACAATTCATAGAGAGGATGAACGGAGAACTTCAAGGAAACCATGACGTCTCTCCGATCTATTCAGGCTATCTCTCTATTCCGCATGGAGAACTAATCTTCTAGGCAAAGCTAAGGATGAAATCTTGTGTTTAAACTTCTTATGTTTATGTTTTCATTCTTGAATGGACCTTTTAACTTTTGATAAAATTGATGGTTGTTACTCTTTATCATCTTTTGATTTTTGAACCTATAGATTGTGTTTTGTCAATTCCCATATAGATCCAGTCATGCTTCTTGTATGTGTGAATTGCGAACCCAATTGTGACAGGTAAAATTTTTTTTGCGTGTTGGTCTTCTGCTGCAGTATTGCCTGAGGGTATATTGTCGACGTTAGATAGCTCGTAATGATAATTTTTGTGTGCTGTTCACATAGAGAAAATAATCATTGATTAACTTAGAATTTAATATGCGTAGAATTGAATACCCTCTGATTGTTGGTTTGGGATGTGAAACCCTCAATTGTGTAATAAAAGGAATCAATAACTGAATATAGGAGTTTGATACAAGAGGGATTCCCGATGCTTTGCCATATCTCTCTACTAATATCTCTACGAATTTATCTATAGTTTTTACTTTAATTATCAATTCAATTGTTTCTTTATTTAAGTTACTGTTAATGTTTTTATTTGAGTAAATTAGTTTCCGTAACCATCTCTCTGAGGAATCGACACCCCAACTATACTGCGATAGCCGCAAGTATCTTTTGGGCGTAATCATGGCATGTATGATGAATTATATGATATATATATAGTTCTAGGAAAACTGCTAAAGATGTTTGGGATACCCTTCTGAACAAATATGATACTGAAGAGGTTGAGTCTAAAAAATATATTGTTAGTCGTAACCTTAGGTATCAAATGGTAGATGATAAATCTGTAGAAACCCAATCCCATGAACTACAAAAAAATAACCCATGAAAAATAAAAATGAAGCATTTGATATGTTTAAAACATTTCACTCAGAAATTGAAAATCAATTTACTAGGAAAATTAAAAGATTTCGAAGTGATAGAGGCACTGAATATGACTCTACATCTTTTAATGGATATTATAAATTGCATGGTATTATTCATAAGAAAACTGCACCATATTCTCCTGAAATGAACGGAAAATCCGAAAGAAAAAATAGAACTTATGTTAAAGTTGTAATTTCTATTTTACTTAATTCTGGTGCTCCATCATTTTGGTGGGGAGAAATTCTTTTGATTGTCTGTTATGTTTTAAATAGAGTGCCTAAGTCAAATGATAAAATTTCACCTTATGAAATTTTGGAAAATAAAAAACCTAATTTGTCTTACCTTATAACTTGGGGATATCTTGCCTATGTTAGAATTCATGACCCTAAAAGGATTGAACTTGCGAGTAGGACATATGAATGTGTTTTTATTGGTTATGTTGTTAATAGTAAAGCATATAGATTTTATGATTTGAAAAATCATGTTGCGGTTGAATCTGTTGATCCTGATTTCTTTGAGAACAAATTTCCTTTTATTTTGAAGAATAGTGGGGGTTCGTCCTCTAGTATTAATCCAATAATAATACATAATGAATCTGATAAAGAAATATAATTTATACCTAAAATGAGTAAACGATCTATAACAATTAAAGATTTTGGTTCTGACTTCTATGCATACACCTTAGAAGAAGATCTCACTATTCTAAAAGATGCATTATCATCTTTAGATGCTGATTTGTGGCAAGAAGCAATAGAAGATGAAATGAGTTCTTTAGAAACTAATAGGACTTGGCATTTAGTAGATTTACCTCCAGGTTGTAAATTGATACTGAAGAAGAAATTAATACCAGATGGTTAAATACAAGGCTATACTTGTTGCCAAATGGTATAAACAAAGAGAAAACATATATTTCTTTGACAATTTTTTCACCAGTAACTACGATTACATCTATTCATATGCTTATTTCTCTAGCTGCAATCGATGATCTTGTTGTGCATCAAATGGATGTTCAAACTGCCTTTTTGAATGGAGAATTAGAAGAAGTAATTTATATGGACCAACCTGAAGGATTTGTTATACCTGGTCAAGAAAATAAAGTTTGTAAACTTGATAAATCTTTATATGGCTTAAAACAGGCACCAAAACAATGACATGAGAAATTTGATAACCAAGTTTTAGTAAACTGATTTAAGATGAATGAAAGTGATAAGTGCATATATTATAAATCAGAAAATGGGATGTGTTCTATTATATGCTTGTATGTAGATGATATGCTTAATTCGAAATTCCTACGAACGTCAAAGTTATAGATCTTTGAATCTTCTTTAATCTAAAATTGAATCATCTTAATCCGATATCGGAGTAAAAAGTTTTGGCCAAAATATGAAAATTGTGCAAAGCTGAAATTTCTGAAATTGTACTTCGTTAGAACACCATTTCAAGTTTCCAACCTCTAAAATCCATATGTCAAGTCCAGTTTTTGCCATTCTTTGTTCCATATTTCGTCCTGAATGATTCTATTGAGTCCCGATTTTATTTTATCTGTAAAATAAACTAAAACACATCAAAACGTTCATAAAACTCGAGAAACTATACAAAATATTAAGTAAAAGGGGCGGTAAATAGTGATATATTTTCCGCTCATCAATAGGTTCGGTAATATCCTTATTTAATTTAAAAAATTATTTCATTTCTTTCATAACGCAACTTAAAAAAATTTGTCCAATAAAGCAATTTTATAATGTTTAATAAAAAATTTCACTTACAACCAATCACCTAAAAAAATGGGCTGGGTAGGGCTCAAGCTTTAATTAGCCCGGCCCGAGCCCGATAATTATTTTTTAAGCCCAGGCTCGGAAAAAACCCGGCCCGAGCATCTATCGGGCCGGGCTTTTATCTGGCCCAATTTTTTATTAATAAAAAAATCAAATATATTTTTAATTTATTATATAAATATTTATATATATATATATAATTTAATTATATATAATATTTTTATAACCCTGGTCGGGCCATCGCGGGCCTGGCCCGAGATTTTTTACTCCCAGGTCGGGGTCAAAGCCCGGACGGGCCGGTCTGAGCCGAGACGGGTAGAACCGGGCCCAGATTTTTTTGCCATCCTTAATCAAAAGCTCTATTTCTAAAAACTCTATTAATAAAAGTTATACTTGAAGATGTTCTATTTGAAAAGTTATATCAAATGGACCCTAAAAGTAGAGCTTGGAACGCTTTTCTAAAATGTTAAATTATATATAATACCATTATTTAATTTAACAATATTATTTCATTTATTTCATAACATAATTTTAAAAAAATTATCCAATAAAATAATTTTATATTTTTTAATAAATACTTTCATAGTTTCACTTACAACCAAACACTTAAAACGTTTTTATTAAAAGCTATACCCCTAAAAATTCTATTAGTAAGAACTCCACTTAAATAAACTCTATTTAAACATCTATATCTGACAGGTACTTCTTCTACCATCATACTTTCTCCTCTCTTACATAAAATCAAATCTTTCTTTAAAAGAAAAAAAAAGTTGATTCGGAAGAATTAAGATATCTCCATATTTTTCCTCTCTTTTTATTTTTCTATTGTTATCATTTAAAATATGTAATATACTACTTAATCTTAATCATATACATATACATATACATATACATATATATATACATATACATATACATATACATATACATATATATATATATATATATATATATATATATATATATATATATGGTGAGACTGTAGTCCACACCTTATAATTCACATTTAACTAAAAAATATAAGATCTTTTTGTCTTATTTACCATTGCAGTTAACATAAAATTCACATGAACCTTATTTGAGTCTGACCATGTATGTATATATATGTGTGTGTGTGCGGAGGCGTGTGTGTATTGTTAGGGTTGGTGCTCCGAGTGCCAATCCGGATCGTATTTATGTCCGATTTATAAATACGAGCAATTATATTTTCCATAATATTACTAATTTAACGGTAGCACCCTTAGATATCTGATTACGATTAGATCGAAACTGAATCTGGTTCAGTGATACGTGTATATTAGACAAAGACCATAAGATTTACAATATAATACGCAGTTACAACGTAGTTTGTAATTGACATTGGGAAGTGCACTATTAGTTGTATATCCTTAAATAAAGTTCCTGGTCAAGATTTACTGACATGGGTCAGTTAGTAAAATCCGCTGAGACTAGTACATGTCGTATATCGTGACTTGGTCCAATGGTTTATCCCAGTGAACCATGAGTCTCGGGAGACTCGTATAGACATGTAGGTGTTTATTTGATAAGACACTGAACGACTCACTGAAGGTTTCCTAATATATGATATACCAACGTCAATAGGAACCTTCTCGAGTTGAGCGAGCATAGTGGTCATTCGACTTGAGATACCACTGTGGATATATGAGCTATCCTCCACACTTTGATGGCAGTCACGTCAATGATCTAGTCATGATCAGACATCCGCCTGTTCGTTGGGTGTGGACTGATGCTCATGATATCATGTGCGTATCAAGATATGATCTGTCAGTCCTATGTACAAGGCATAGACATCCTCACGTGTTTACGATCTAGTAAATCTATGGCCGTGGTATAACTTCGGAAATCAGTTCCGAGTATTATTTAGAGATCGTAAATTGAAAGTCGATTGTATTATACCGAACGGATTTGACGTTCTCATCTATATCTGAGGTATACTACAGATTAGGGGTGACAATTTGGGTCAGGATTCGTTTATTCATTCGATTCGATTCGCTTTAAAGCGAATACGGGTTTGAAAAAATGGATTCGTTTAATAAATGGGTCAATTCGATTCGATTCGTTTATTAAACGAATCGAATACGAATTTAAGCTCATTGATTCGTTTATTCGTTTAGGATTTGTTTTATTATTTTTATTTATTAGTTCTTGTTAATTTTCAATTAAGATTCCAGAAATTATAGCTAATTACCATAGAAAAAAAATAATATTTTCGATATTGGTGAGGTATTTTTAGTAAATATATTAATTACATATTTCATATGTATATATTTATGAAGAATTAATGTAAATCAAGTGTGGTAAATTATTTTATTAAATAATATCATTGACTAAACGAATAAACGAATATTCGTATTCGATTCGTTTAATAAACGAATCGAATACGAATCCTGATATTAGGATTCGTTTAATAAACGAATCGAATACGAATCCATCACATTTTGATTCGATTCGTTTAGGATTCGATACCAATTCGATTCGTTGATTCGTTTTGCCACCCCTACTACAGATGGCCTGTGACAGAGGGATTATACGTATGCTATGACCTCGGCTTGCATAATTTAGCGAGATTATCTGTGGTCGTCATAATCCATGAGTGGGTGGATTATGGACACGAAAATGGATTTCGTGACGGATAAACTTAAACTTAGAGAGTACCACAATAAGAAGTGTACTCGTTAAGCACTTGGGCAACGCGAAATGAATAATACAGATTATTCATAATACTTCACCGGATTAAATGAGTTAATTCAGATCGTTTAATCGTTAAACGATAACACATGCAATTAGGGGATTTTGTCTGTTAATAATTATTGTGTATTTGTATTTGATACATAATACGATTAGATACACATTAATTATTCGTCAAATGAGATTTTGAAACATGTCATAAATATATGTATTTATTATTTATTGTAAATAAAAATACATATATATAATAATAATTACATTAATTAATTATTTGGATATCTAATTGTTAAATATTTAAATTATTAATTAATAAAATTTTCCATAAATGTTAGGGAAATTGTTTAATTATTATTGGAATATTTGGCTTGCCTTAATTATACTTTATATGTGATCCAATTTGATTGGATTAGATAAAGTATGATTGTTTTTAATTTGATTGAAATTTCAAAAAGACAAAAAAAGCCCTCTTGTCATTTTCGGCCAAGGCTATTTAAAAAGCAAAAAAGTTTGTTTTCTTTTTCTTCTAGGAGCAGCCACTGCCGAGAACCTCAAAACCAAAAAAATGGGTTTCTAAATTCGTTTGATGATTCAAAGAAAGGTGAAGGACATAACACAAGAAAAGCTTAGGGATTTGAAGATTAAAAGATAATCTTTAGTCTTCTTAAGTTATGGAAATTTGATTTCTTGTTCGTGTTCTTTGAATAGTTCTAGGGTTCCTTTACTTGTTTAGAACTTGGGGCTTTGGGTTGTGTTTGTTGGTGATGGAAGATAAGTCATGTGTGAAGTTGATTTTGGAGCTAATTAGTGTAATTTTATTCCAATTTGTTCAAATTGTTGTTGGACAAAATTATTTTCATTCTAGAGTTGTTGATCCACTCTAAATAGCCTAGAATTGTTCTAGAGTTGTTCATATGTGGTGGGACTCAATTGGTGTTAGATTAATTTGATTAATCTTAGAGAAAAATTGGATTTAAAGTGTGAATTTTGGAAAAATTGGTTACTGGTTCAGATCTGCATGTATTCTGATTTTGTTGATGAAAAATGTGTTTTATGAATGTTATGGATGCATTTTGGGTGTTGGAAAAATTGCCGGAAAATGTTTCCTACTTGAAATAAGCGAAAACGGTCAAAAACGACGTTACTGAGTGGATTTTGAGGCAACTGGGTGACGGCTGTCCAAACAGTAAATCCGTCACTGTTTGGGCAACCCATGAACTACCCCGACACTATTGGAACTGACCTGGGCAGTTTCCATAAGTGTCAGGTGGTCGGTTCGGTCAAAAACGCATTTTAAGCCATTTTGTGGAAAAACGGTTTTCGTAAAAGTTTCGCGAAGTTTCAATTATGTTTATGTCAGTATCTGATATTGAATAAATAGGTTTATGTGAAATATGAATAAATTATTCATATTAGATATTGAATAATTTATTTAATATTTTGAAAAAGTTTTAAAAATACGATTTCGCCCGACCCGCGCTTCCGCTGCCGCCCCTCACCCAAAACCCAACATGTATCACCTATCATTAAGTGATAGTAGAGTAAAAATAAAAATAAAAATAATGAGAGGATTTTGTCCCATTAGTAAACGAGAGATTCAACATTTTTTACGAAAAAACGAAAAAAAATATATGATCCCAAGTTTAGTTACATCGATCCCATTTTTAGTGCATGTTTGGTATGCCTTTTAGTAGAGGTAAAAGAGTTTGTTTTTTGTTTTGTTTTGTTTTTTGTTTTTTGTTTTTTGTTTTTTAATTTTTGATGATGTTTGGTTGTATTTTAAGAATAATTTTTGAGAAGTAAAAAAATTATTTTACCTATACTAACAAAAGCTCAAAATTTGGACTTTTAAGGGTAGATCTTGAAATTTTTTTTTAAAATATTAAATTATCTATAATATCTTTATTTAATTTAACAATATCATTTCATAACATAATTTTACAAAATTTATCTAATAAAATAATTTTATATTTTTTAATAAAAACTTCCACTTATAACCAAACACCGAATTTTTTTTTATTAAAAACTTCTACTTGAATAAACTATATTTAAAAAGTAATATGAAACGGACGGTACTTCTTCTACCAGCATACTAGCCACTATTCATGTACAGGTGTCGTTAATCCAACGTCAAATTTGAAAACTAAACGCAGACGATTTAATCGCCTCCCGTGAACTCGAGTTTTACCAGCATACTAGCCACTATTCATGTTTGATAAGTGACGTTGAAATTCAGGAGATCCATGTATTCAGCATCTTATCATTATCTCCGTTTACAATTCACCGAAATTGCAGATCATTAGGCGTAACCAAGCTCCGTAAATTTTCTGCTCAGAATCAGTTCAATTCCATCTTACATGGGGCAGGTTTTGGACAAATTCCACGGTACTATTCTTCTTCTTCTTCTTTGATTGATTATCTGTTTATGATTATAATTATGTTGATCTTGCTTGCGCAGCTTTTCAGTGAAAGCGCTGTCTCTTTTTTTCCCCTTTTGAGGAAAAGGACCAATTCTCCCCCAAAAAAATTATGTGTATATATTTTTTTTGAATTGCTTTCTGATTTTAAAAATTGATTTTTCAAGTCGCCCATATCAAACGCTTCTTCAAAAGTTCATTTTTTTTGGTCCGTCTTTAATAAACACTTCAACGCAAATCACTGCTTGCTAAGGTAAAGTAGAAACTCAGCAGTTATAAATATGCCTTCGGATACTGCACGAACTTTCTGTTTCTAGTAAGTTGTGTTGAGATATGGCTAAAGTCTTTTGCGGATATTTGATAATCTAACACCATGAGCAGGTAAGCAATGGAGGCAAAAACAAATAAGGTTGATAACTGATAAGGTTTATGAACGAGTCAAAAATCACTCTGGAAGGGCTAATTTGACATTTGAAGATCTATATATAGCTGTCCTACTTGTGTACAAGTGAGACGCTTTGTGTCATTCATTTTTTTCGTTTATTTAGTTCGCTGATTAGTCTGCTAATATAATATATAACTTTTAATGTTTTAGTGATATTAATAAGCGTTTGCCTGGCCCTCATTTCGATCCACCCTCCAAAGATCAAGTCAGAGATATGATGCAGGTAATCTTATTATTTTATAAAATGATTAAAAGCTTAACAAAGAGGAGTTGAACTTGGTGATGAAATGTGTTAATCTGTGGTCATGCTATTGTTGTATATGTTTGCTTGTAACATGTATCACCTCAGCTCTAACTAATTGGTAAGCAAGATCGTGAACCTTTTTTTCCCTCCTGACTTTGAAGTGCAATTAACCGCAAAGAACTTGATCTTGCAGATTACTTGTAAGGTGGTGTTTTCTATATGTAAAACATCTGTGTGGTGTATAAAATCTCATATCTAATAACGTTCTTAGAAAAGGAACTTCACAAGTCAATTCAGATTTTTGTCTCTGATTGTAGAATGGAAAATGAACATGTTTCATCCATATAATTGCAATGTTGATTGTTGGGATTACTGCTAAGAAAAGCATTTACCAGGGGGAAAAAAACCAAATTTAAGTCAAAAGGTTTGAATGATTTTATTTTAATACACATATTTTCTACAAATTGTTATAAAAGTTCAAAAAGTTTGTCCTCTCCTGAGTTATCCTGCTTTCACCCCTGCTTGTTAGGGTTTGGTTGCTTTGTTATGAACTCTGTTATACGCGAGATGCATAAGATGCTCTTTTTGGCAACAATCTGTTAAAATTTAGTCTAAAATAAAACTTTAATGGAGTATATATAGCTAATTATTTCAGCTATTTACATGGTGTTTGTTACATTAGAGTTCAGAGAGACTATCTACTTGTATGGTTCTTAACTTTCATGAATAAAGCGCTAAATTTATTTGTTTTTCTTTGTCCAGGAATGTGATATCAACCTTGATGGTGAACTCGACCATGAAGAATTTGTGAAGTTTATTCAGAAGTTAACATCAGACACCTTCATTGTGGTTAGTCAGGGACTGCTCATCACTTTGGTAGTAGCACCAACTGTGGCAATGGCAGCAAAGAGGGCTACTGAGGGTGTTCCTCGCATAGGGAAAGTGGTGCAAAGGGTGCCGAATTCGATTTATGCATCCCTCGTAACTCTTGCAGTTGTATGGTTCCAAAATTCTGGACAGCCAATTGATTAGAATGTTCATTTTCTTTCAGTTGAGTAATCCTATATGTATACAAAGATGACTTCTTATTATTTGCTATAGGATAAGTTGTTGCCACTTATAATAAATAATTTGCAACACTTTAGGAAAATGACACTATCAGCACAACACTAAGTTCACACTTTCCACACTACATGTTGGTTCTAATAATTGCAGTATCATATTTTGCCTTTTACCTATTTTGATATTATATGTTCGTTGTAGCATGATCCGTCAATAGTTGATTCTGTATGTTTTTTCTTTCAAATAATCATGTTACACTGTTTTTAGATACCCATCTCTCTCCATGAACCTGGCTTTTGCATATCAACCTCTTCAAGAGTTTTTCTGCCTGCACTGGATGGAATCTGGGTTTCAGCAAGGATCATCTATGAAAATCCTGGAAGGGTTTTTGTGTCGGTCCTTCTGGCTCGATATGGCTATCGCCTCCTCTTGCTGGGCTCTTTGCTATTGATGGCGATTGCTACAATACTCAGGGTTGACTTCTTGTTGTCGTGCAAATTGCATAACTGATGATCCCCCCATATCAGGTACTTGAATATCTGGGAAAATGAATGTTCAAAACTAGCTCTGCCGGATGAATTAATAATCCAGCATGAACTGATACGAATGATAAAACCATATTCGTTTCTTTGTTATATCTTGTTATATCGGTGACTAGTCACACAATTGCAACCATAAGAAATTATATCTTGGAGAATTAATCCATATTAGAGATTGAAGTACAATAGATCGCTCAAACATCATCCTTGCATGCACCTTGGTAATTGTAGTTGGTACATGGATGGATCAGCTTCCAAAAATTTGAAGAAATTACAGAATAAGGAAACATCTGCAACAAACGCAAAATTATCTGGTGACTTGTGTACAGGAAGGCACAGCATGGAAGTCAATGGCCGAAGTAGAATCAAGAAGCATTCAGCATTTCTAGCTTACGTTTAGTCAGGTCAAGATGTTCTGCATGACATTCAACAATCATAATGGAATAACACTCCATTAGTGGTTCAGCACAGAGGATGAAGATTGTGAAGTGGGAAGGAGAAAGATCGCTTACTCTGTTCAGATGTTGTTGCTTTCTGAATAGTTGTGCCGAAAAAAATGTTTGCATTCTTCTGATAGACAGCCTGTAGCATGGGGAACGATTATTACAAGTACTGTCCACATATAAATAAATATTTACTTATGTATAGCTGATGAAGGGATTAACAAATACAAGTTAATATATACCGATGATTGACCCCATCATGATCACAGACTTCTATAACAAACTTTCACTAGCTTCATATTATTACAGAACATTATTTTATTTAATTTTTATTTTTTTGGGGTGGGAGTGAGAGAAAAACAATGCTCCAACGCTTTAAATCCATCCTTGCATGCATTGAATTAAGACACTGTTAAAATTTAAAAAGTACAACAGGTGTTCATCTCTTCAAATGTTTATGAAATCCCAAAACCCAAGTGAGGAGCATACAGAAAACTAACTTACTCCCCTTTTAACAGTTTTTCAACTTCTTTTTATAACTCAACAATAATTCTTAATCTATTCATTAGATCACCAAGCAAAGGGTGTACAAAATCCCTTCAAATACAGATTTTGAAAATTTATTTGCTTCCCAAAACTTTTGAACACTTTCAATTATTCATCTTTCATGGTACGTATCTGTTGAATTAGAAAAAAGCAAGAACATATAACTCCCTCACTATTTCAGCTTTCAACTCCCCACAAAGTGGTTACTCAATATCACGGATTTGGTGGCACAACTCAAATCATGATTCTCCAATGCTAAACTGCAAAATTCTAAAAACATTTATACAGTGGTACTGAAGTACCCAGCTGCATTATACATTAAAGAAACCTCCAAGACAACTTTAGGTGGAGGATTTGCTTCTTTGAAAATGGTGCAAGCTTCCAAACTATTTTAGGTGGAGCACTATTCTTTATTGACAATTTAGGTCAGAATTTTACTATAAATATGGAGCTCATTTTAGAGCTCAAAGCATCCCAAAACATTAAGCTTCAAGGAAAGGAAGCTTAGAGAGTGTAGAGAGAGTGAGGTTTTTGTAAAATCTAAACACTTTGTAAAGTCTATTCTTGTGGTAATAGAATTCGGTTTTTCCTCATAAAAACTCTTCAGTGATCAGAGAATCACAACAAACACAACCGGAAAACGCAATTTAAATCCCGGTTAACTAAAAAACCCCAACTCCCCAACATTTCTAACACCATCCCAAAAAGAGAAACATGGACCAATTTCAACAGCAACTAAACGATGAAGCAAAGTAAGTTCCACTGTTTCTCCATCTCCTCTAGATATATAACACCAACCAGTTGCAATATTTTTCCACAACAACCAAGGTCTCATAATACACTCACATGTTTATCCTTTTTTTCAAAACAAACAATATATGCCGTTTATTGCTAAAACCTATCGAAGAATGTGTTCTAACATATTTAAAAACAAATATCATCGGAAGTAAATATATGTCTCAAGAATTAGACACTATGTGCATTCTTTTCCTACAGCTCTTTTAATTGAATTTAAAAACTCGAGAACTTCGACTTAATCACTCTTGTTTAATATGATCAATGTAAGTCAATCAACAAAAGAATAATCATAAACTTTTAACAATCGGAAAAAAAATCAGTTATCATGCAAAGAACTAAATGCTTAACTCATATATAGCCATCTAAAAGATGACAAATTAACAACTCCTGACTGCAACACACTATGAGATCTTCAAAGAATCAAATCAAATTAACAACTCTTTAACGCAACACACTTGCGGTAAAGATTAATAATTAGCAGAGAAATTAGAGCTAACCCGAGATGTGGAAAGACTATTGAGCTCTGCAATTGCAACCTCATGGCTTTTAACCTGAATTTTTTTTACCATAATAAAGCCTTATTACATAAAGGTTCAAATACAATCGCGAATTAAAGATATTTAAAAAATAAAATAAAATAACCTCTTTGATTAGATGGGCTTTTAGTTCTATGGCATTTGAGGAGGAAGAAGAAGTTGAATCCGCCATTACTCTTCCCTCGTTCTGTCCGTCGCCTTCCACCGATGGCGCTGAGTTATGTTGTCTTATGATGTTAACTGAAAACTGTTCTTAATATGAGGTTCGTGTTTTAGGGTTAAAGAGAATAACTAAGTGATGATAATAATTTTAGTCCAAAAATTTATGCTGTTTTTAGAAATGTAGACTCAAGTATTCGAAGTATTTTTTTTTTTTTTAAGTGTTCTGAATAATTTTTTCTTTTAAGTATTAATCCGTAATTCTAGTGTCGAAGTAATAATATAACCCGATGAATCTAGGGTTGATCCATATGAAACATATTTAATAAGAATAAAATAATAATTCAAATAATAATATAAAACAATAAAGTAAAATAATGAGGTAAGGGATATTGATTTTTCAACTATGAAATATTTATTTTTTTAAAATATAAATTATAATTATTTCTCAAACAATGTATTTCATGATTATCAGGTATTAATTATGTCAACATAAGTAATTTGTCTTGTCTATAATTAGTTCATGTCAATGTACTAAATATACCAAAACATATAGATCTTGTCTTGTCAATAACTAATCTAGATTTTTAATAGCCACTCTCTTGCATTTATGAGATTCAAGTATTATCTCTGTCAATCAAGGATTGTTTACAACTAGTCAAGAGTTCTAAATAAACTAGAAAGAGTACGAATTTCATTTGGGAAATAATCACAATTTATATATATAATATAAATAAAAATCACATGTATTTTCATATTAAGTGTTTAACTATTTGCCCCATCAGGATACAAATTAGCAAATTAATATATAAATAAAAACACTAATAATTTTAATAAAAACAAAAAAAAAGTACAAAAGAAAAATAAAATAAAACATACATAATACTTACCCCAAATCCCCCCAAGAGAGAAAAATGAAATAACACGTCCGGACCGGATGAGAACTCTCTCTTTTCTCCCCCTCACTGAAGTGTCGAACACCACCTTTTATAGGAAGTCTCTGCACAAATTGCAAATGCAAACGCATTTGCACCGAATATATATATAATTGTAATAATAATAATATAATATATGAGTGACTAAATGCATTATAAGCTCATTTTGTTGCCAATTTAATCTTGATTAATGTTTTCAAAATCCGATTTGAATTTATCTATCACGCTCTTTTAGGTTTCTAGGTTCTGGACTTCAGATTTCATATCCATTTTTCATGGTAAGCTTCCAAAACAGTATTTGCATACACAATAAATAAAAATCACAATAAAAATATAAAACATAAATTAATTATTATTTCACAAACATGTTAATTAAGCAGATTAATGAAATTAAGTGTAAAATGATTACTTTTCCTTTCAATAAATGTACATTTTTTAGAGTCCATCAACTTGTTGACATGACATAACGAAATAACACATCAGTACAAATATTAAATTAGTCAGTTGCCATGTCGGATTGGGATTACAACTTCTAAAATCCCAAAAGTTGTGTTGTTTTTACACTTCAGTCCTAAAAGAAAATTTTGTTTGTAATTAAGTCTTATATGTGAATATGTTTTTTCTTTTAACCTATAATCTGTTAACTGTAACGAACCTGCTAACATGACATAACGAAACGATATTTCAGCACAAATATTAAATCAGTCATCATATAATTTAGCATACTTGTATGCTTTCCAACAAAATGGATCATCTAGATCAACTGAAGGAAGATCCTTGTTCATTTTGTCCATAAACATTTTCTCTATATTTACTATATTATTTATATTATCTATCTCGATATCACTTTCTTCATTTGCTGTGCTCCCAAATCCTGACATAAAAGGTGACGATCTTCAGGTTTTCCATGACGCTCCAAGGAAAGTCACTTCAAGACTTCTCTCAGTCAAAATGGGTCCTAAATCACTATCTTCAAGACCCCATCCACAAACAGTTTACAAAACTCCATGTTATATGTAGTTTGACTTGGAGAGAAGTCTTGAGGCAACTTTCCCTGGAGCTCCATGGCAAATCTAAAGACCACCATCTTCTAAGTTAGGATTTGGGAGCACAACGAATGAAGATAGTGATATCGAGATAGATAATACAAATAATAAGGGAAACAAAGAGGATTTTTTTTTGGAGAAAATGGACAATGATCTTCTGTCAGTTGATCTAGATGAGCCATTTTGCTGGCAAGCATACAAGTATGCCAAAGTATGTGCTCACTGATTTAATGTATGCCACGTCAATAAGTCTGTCACAGTTAATGGATTATGACGCAAAAGAAAAAAAATTATTCACTTATATGACTTAATTATAAACAAAATTTCCTTTTAGGCCTGTCATATAAAAATAACACAACTTTCAAAACTTCAGAAGTTGATATCCCAATAAGATATGGCAGCTGACTGATTTAATGCTTGTGCTGACGTGTCGTTCCGTCATGCCATGTCAATATGTCTGTTAGAGTTAACAGATTATGACTTAAAAGAAAAAACTTATTCACTTATAGGACTTAATAATAATAAAAAATTTCTTTTAGGATTTAAATATAAAAATAACACAACTTTTAGGATTAAAAATATTATTATCCCAATAACTTAATATGAGTATCTCACTTAAATAATATTGGGTTACTGATAAATAACCTTTAAATATTAAGGTTTTGAAATCTACCTAGCATTGTTTTCTCTTACGTGTCAAAGAGTGGCACTGATTAATTGAATAACTTATTTACATATTTGCCCTATTTGAGAACTGTGCGCATGGAAGGAATATAACAGTGCTTTTAGTATAGAATATTGTATTGAAAGTATAAGTTAGCTTATAAGTTATTGAACAAATGTTATAGTATAAGCCAGCGTCAAAAAATAATCGTATGTTGTGAGATTATGGTTTAATGTTAAAGAACACGTTTGAATGAGCATTTTAAAGCTAGCAAAATGGCCTATCAAACGCACCATAAATTCATTAATTTACATCAAATGTGCCAACCTTTCACCTTTCCCACTGGTGAGCTCATAGGTCGCAAATCTGTCATTGTATTTATTGATGGTGATTTTCACCTCCCAAGAAGTCAGAATCTCGAGTGAAGGTATGACTGGGATTTCCACTTACTGGACTAGGGATCCCAGACCCATGGGCAGAGGTCTCTGTTAGGGTTGGTGATTGGAGCGCTAATTCGGATCATATTTATTTCCGATTCATGAATATGAACAATTCTTTTTTCTATAATATTACATATTAATGGTAGCACCTCTTATTTTTATATATGTAATCGATCTAATTATGATTAGATTGAAACTAAATATTATTTAATGATATGTATATATATTAGACAAAGACCTCATGATTTACAACGTAGTGCGCAATTACAACGTAGTTTGTAATTGAAATTGGGAAGTATCACTATAAGTTGTATATTCTCAAATATAGTTCCTGGTCAAGATTTATAAACACGGGTCAGTTAGTAAAATCCGTTGATACCAATACATGTCGTATATCGAGACTTGGTTTGATGATTTTTCCCAATGAACCACAGTCTCAGACGTGTAGGTGTTTATTTGATAAACACTGAACAGATCACCAGAGATTTTCTAATAGATGGTACAATAACGTCAATAGGAATCTTTTCGAGTCGAGTAGCATAATGGTCATTCGACTTGAGATACCACTGTGGATATATAAGACATCATCCACACTTATCATCCATACTTTAATGGCAGTCACATCGCCGATCTATATAAATCAAACCTATGTCTGCTCGTTGGGTGTGAACTCATTCTCATGATATCCTGTGCGTATCAGATAGAATCCGTTGGTCCTATATACAAAGCATATGTATCATGTATCTATTTACGATCTAGTAAATTCATGGCCATGGTATACTTCGGAAGCGAGTTCCGAGTGTTATTTAGAGATCGTAAATTTTTAAGTCAATTATAGTATACCTTAGGGATTTGACATTCCTTTCTATATCCCCGATATAATATTGATAGCTTGTGACAGAGGGATTATACGTATGCAATGACCTCAACTTGCATAGTTTATCGAGATTATCCGCATACATCATAATTTACGAGTGGTAGAATTATGGAGATACAAAATTTGATTCTATGAAGGATAAACCTAAACTTAGAGAGTCCCACAATATGAAGTGTACTCATTGAGCACTTGAGCAACGCGTTGTGAATAATATAAATTATTCATATTACTTTATCGGATTAAATAGGTTAATTCTAATCGTTTAATGGTTAAACAAAAAAATACATGCATAAGGACCTTTCGGTCATTTTCTAATTAATGTGTATTTGTATTTAATATATGATTTTATTACATACACATTAATTAATTATCAAATAAGATATTTGACATATTTCATAAATATATGTATTTTGATTATTTAAAGTAAATATGATATATATATTTAGATATTTGAATTTAAGTAATTATTTAATTATTAAATAATTAAAGTAATTAAAATAAAAATATCTAAAGTGATATTTATATTAGGAAATGATTAAAGTGTAAAAGTTTAACTTATTTACATTTATGGCAAAGGTGTTAAAAATGAATTTTACTTCTTTAATGTGGTTAAAATGCAAAATATCTTCTTTTATTTTCTTTTTCCTTCACAAATTTCGCCAAGCTTATGATATATAAGGGAAATTTTTTTCTTTGCTGGTTAATGTTAACCTAGCCTCCAAATGTCTGAAAAAACTGTCCAAACATTTTAGAGAAGAAAATTCCTACAAGAACAAAAGTTAAAGGAGCTTAAGGAAGATTAAGGTAATCTTTTATTTTCTTTAGCTTAGAAAATTATTTTGTTGTTCTTTCTTGAATTTTTATGTTATATAGATTCTTACAAAAGTTCTAAAGAGTCTTTACACTCTAAAATTTGGGGCCTTTTGATTGGTTGATGGATTTAGTGGTTAGATGCATGTGCGAAGTTATATTGAGTAATATTAGTGTAATATTAGTTCAATTTAGTCATATGATGACTTATTCTCATTCTAGAGTGTTATGACCACTCTTGTAATATCTAGAATTATTCTTGAGTGCTTCATTGGTGGTGGCTTTGATTGATGTAAACATTAATATGATTAATGTTGAGAAAATTGGATTTAAAGCATGAAAAATGATTATTTTTGCATCCAAAACAGATCTGAAAATTCTGGAAAATTTTTGATGAAAATTATGTTAGTTGAATGTATTGGATGTGAATTTTTCACTGTTTGGGCATCCCATAAACTGCCTAAGTACTATTGGAGCTGACCTGGGCAGTCTCCATCTGTATTGGTTGGTCGGTTCTGGTAAAAACACGTTTTATGAAACATTTTTGTAAAAGTTTTGCTATGTTTTCTAAATTATTTACATTGTTATTTGATTAAAAATATAATATGTTTAGGTGATATATGAATGAATTATTCATATGGGATATTGAATAATTCATTCGGTATGTTTAAAAGTAACGATTTCGCCTGAACCGCGCTTCCGCTGCGCCTAACCCCTACAAAATGATATCAGAGTGAGTCTGATTTTACATCCCTTATATTTTTCATGTTTGATATATGATATTTAATTCAATTTTTTTTTATTTCTACATGCATGTGAAATTAATTTGATTAATTTTAGATTGTTTGATATCAGGAATTAATAAGGCATTAAAGTGACTGGTATTAGGAATACTTGTTTCTTGGTCCGCCTTGTTAGTACGGATGCGAATGATTTTCTAATATTGTAGTTGTATCGTGCCAAAGCTATGCAGTTATTGCTGATGGTAGTTCATTTGTGCCAGTAGAACTTATATGATAAAAGACAAATTCAAGTGAAAATAGAAATCATGAACGTTCCAAAGCTATCAGAACTACATCAGTAGCTTAAGTTTGTCATTGACAAGTGAAGTCTTGATACGCCTCATGTGAACGTTCCAAAGTCGTCCCAACGAGAAATGGTCAGGACCAAAATCATGAGTCATAGTGAGTGTGATTGACATTGAGTTGTCTACCTGTGAATATACGTAGGCGAGAACGTGCCAAAGCTGTGAGTTGAAATATATTCATGGAGTCCACTTCCCATTATGGAATTCAATTTAGTTATTGAATTCTCATTTTCCGTTGGGGATTACGGTATTACGTAAAATAGTGGGAGGCACTGTTGGGTAAAAAAATCCATAACTAAGGCAATGTGTAATATTATGAAAATTACTGCTTATGTTTTTTCTATATTATATTATGTAGATAGAATTAAATTTTAATCCACTGCATGCATATTTTATATATATTTTCTAACTTCACTTATGGTTTCAGATTTCTAGAATAAGTTCTAAATTATAGTAGACTTGGATATAGTTAGATTAGTCTAAACCATCGGGAATTATCGTTCCGATTTTCTTGAAAAATCAAGATGGTTAGTGACTTATTACTAAGTCACGATCGGTAATCTAAATAGATATCCATTTTAGGATATAATTCTCTAGAGATAATAGTTTCTTGTGCAGTAAGAATTGACGTGAATTCATGTCTCGAGATTCTTGACTAGCATTAAGAAAACCATTAGGTATTTGTTTATCTGATAATGATATTTATTGGCGTTAGTAACCTTTAGAGGTTACGTGTCCAACACTATTTCCTAATCAATTATTTGCAATTATTGTGAATAGTTGAAGACAAATTATAAAGCTAAAGAAATGAGATGCGTATAGTTGTGTGTAGATTATATCAATTCTCACAACACGACAACTATAATTATTGGATACTAGATCTACCATCTAGTTATTTGAAATACTATTTAATGATTTTTTTGATATTGGATATTTGATATCAGGACTTGCGACTATTGGATAGTTATTTGTTCTATATAAACAGTTGTTACATATTTTAACACGACTAGTAGTGTCATTGACGAAAAGATAAATATTAAGAAAAATATTCAGTTAAGTAAAAACTTAGAACAATATTTTATGAGATTTTATCACCTAAGCATTAGATGTGCTTATTGCGTATGGTAAATGATGGTCTGATAAGAGATCACACCACATATCCTTATCCATTTAATAAATATTATATTCGGGAATGTGATTAAATCTCATTTAATCAATGATTGTCATTGAACCACAAGATTTATTAAACTGATACATTAGATGTATTTAGTTTAATGAATTTAAATTACTTAAGGTATTTTCCGTTACTTCGTAACTTAGTCAATGAGTTATTATGATTTAGTTACATGTTCGTGATGAAACGTGGATAGAATATTTTGACTGGTTCAAAGATATTTGATATGAAGTTTTGAAAACTGTATCTTTAATTTCATCGTGAGTCTTTGAATTGTTCAAAGATGTTTGATACGATCAAACATATGAAATTTATGGCAATTAGTTATAAGGTTATTCAATGAATATGATTCTTACTCAATATTATTCTCCTATGATTCCATCGTGATGAAATTGGTTAGTGGGAGGAATTGAATCTTATGATTTAATCGTTTGATATTGAATGTTACCGAATTAGTTTCAATACTCTTGGGGATATGCTCCAGTAATACTAATTCATCCTTTTAATTAAGGTTCCATTAGTTTGTACAGTTACATATATGAAATGTATAAGTAGAAAACTCGAATTTTGAAAAGTTTGAGATTTGAATATTTCTTTTGTATAATGGTTATAAAATTGAAAGTACTTGCGCCTCAGAAATACAAGTAAAAGTTTATCATTTATTCTATTTGATAGAATATATTTTCTACGATCGCGAGTAATAAAATTATTTTATTACTTGGTGTGTAACTTCGGATGTTGACAATTGTAGAAAAGACTTGACTTATTGAAGTCAAATGTGAAAGTGATAAACTATAATTGGAACTACTTAATTAATAAGGTGAAAAAACACTTAGACATCTTCCATATAAGTCCAATAGGATGTCGGAATCATTTGCGAAATATTTGATACTTAATGGTTCTGCTATTTTCGTATCGAAGAAAAGTATCATATAACTTATAGTGAGGGCGATATTTGATATTGATTTTGGAAGTTAACATTAAACCATAGATCTAAAATCATTCATAGCTTACCACGATCAAGTTTGAAACTTGATTGAGCTTTCGTTATGAATCGTTCATAAAATATGTAAATGGTTTGCGCAGCAAAAGCAAAGTGAGCTTATTAAAGGTTTGACCATTATAGTATAACAGTGAGAAAGGTTATAGTGAGAAAGGTTTTAGTAAGGATACTTGTCTCTAGTCATACTAATTGAACACTTAAAGATATGATGGTTAATGTTAATATTAAATTGTACATTTTGGCTAAAGAATGTAAAATGGCGTTTCTGAATGGTTTCTTCGGAAACAAAATTCATTGTGATTTCTTTATTTGAAGTATTCATTATGGAATAGCCATGGAGTTTGTAATCTACTAAGATCATAGTTTGGAATATTAGCTTATAGAGTCTATTGTAGACTCAGATGAGCTTTCGGAAATTATGTTCTCTAATTTTTGATATCAGTCAGATTGTCTGATTTTATTAAAGCATAAAGAATACATATGTGATAGTTGGGTTAGTGGGAGCGTAAAAATTTCTTTCTAGTGTTATATATCCTAACAACATTATCATTATTAATGTAATTATGAGATGTTTATGAGGTAAAAGGTTTACCTAAGTTTTCTTTTCCTCGTGAAAGCAATGGGAGTAGTCTTTATTATATTTGATATAAAATTTTATATATGATATAAAACTAAGAGACTTGTGAGATAATCTCAATAGTCGTGTATTAGATAAGATTTAATAAAGGACACAACAAGACTATTTGTGTGACAGTTAGTATAATTGTTTGACAATTAGTCTGTCTATTATATATAGTATTAAACTTTCGTAAAAGATGATTCATTTGACGAAAGAGAAATTTATTAAAATGTCTATTCAATCTTATGGATCATAGGATGATGGTATAATGAATATTATATTATGTGTGATTAAAGATATCAATTTAATCGTAATTGTTACGAGCTGTTTTGATACCCTATAGACCATAGGATGGATTTTGAAACATGTTCTTTGTTATCTTCGAGAGGTTACGAACGAGTTTCTTATTCATAGAGAATATAGTCTGCAATGATTAAGGTCATATTAGTTTTGAGTCTAATTATGATATTAGACGGCCTACGTCATAATGAGTCAGAAAAGATGCAGTGAGAGTGTCATTGATGATTCTACTGTGAGTGCAATTAGTTGTGACTTATGAAGTATTGACTTATGAAGTTGCATAATGACCTTATAGATTAGAAGTTTTGATATTAGTGTTATGCTTGTGGTTGTCTACATAGTATTTTGGATTTGATCCCTAAATACTTGGATAACCTAGTGGCTGTAGCACAATATTGATGTCGTATCTGAGTCATATTGATGTAGAACTTATTTTCTACAAAATATGAATGATGATAGCTAAGGGTACGTTTGAGTTTGTTTTACAATCTCAAAATGTTATAGCGGACCTACTCATTGTTGCCTACCTATAGGTGAGCTCTTGAGGGCCATGAGCATATGATACACATTTAGATGTGTATATGATACTATGGATTGACACTAGAGCAAGTGGGAGATATTGTTAGGGTTGATGCTCGGAGCGCCAATCCGGATCGTATCTATGTCTGATCATGAATACGAATAATTACATTTTTCCATAATATTACATATTAATGGTTGTACCTCTTTTTTTTTATATAAGTATTCGATCTAATTACGATTAGATGATACTAAATCTGATTTAGTGATATGTATATATTAGACAAAGACCTTATAATTTACAACATAGTTTTTAATTTACAGTGGGAAATGTCATTATAAGTTGTATATTCTCAAATATAGTTTCTGGATAAGATTTACTAACACAAGTCGGTTAGTAAAATCCGTTGAGACCAGTACATGTCGAATATCGGGACTTGGTCTGATGGTTTATCCCAATGAACCATGAGTATCAGGAGATTTGTGTAGACATGTAGGTGTTTATTTGATAAACACTGAACGACTCACCGAAGATTTTCTAATAGATGGTACACCAACATTAATAAGAATATTCTCGAGTCGAGTAGCATAAAGGTCCTTCGACTTGAGATACCACTATGGATATATGAGACATCCTCCACACTTTAATGGCAGTCATGTCACCGATATATATAGATAAGACCTTTGCTTGCTCATTCGGTGTGGACTCATTCTCATGATGTCCTCTAAGTATAAGATAGAATCTATCAGTCCTGTGTACATGGCATAAGTATCCTGTACGTATTTGCGATCTAGTAAATCTGTGGCCGTGGTATACTTCGGAAGCGAGTTCAAATGTTATTAAGAGATCATAAATTTAAAAGTCGACTATATTATACCTTAGAGATTTGACGTTCCTTTATATATCCCGGTATAATATTAATAGCTTGTGACAGAGGGATTATACGTATGCAATGACCTCGACTTGCATAGTTTAGCTAGATTATCCGTGGTCGTCATAATTTATGAGTGGGTAGAATTATGGACATGAAATTTGATTCAGTGACGGATAAACCTAAATTTAGACAGTCCCACAATATGAAGTGTACTCGTTGAGCACTTGGGCAACGCGTTATAAATAATATAAATTATTCATAATACTTTAACGGATTAAATAAGTTAATTCGAATCGTTTAACAGTTAAACGAAAAAATATATGCACATGCGCCTTTCAGTCATTTTCTAATTAATGTGTATTTGTATTTAATATATGTTTTTATAAATACACATTAATAATTATCAAATAAGATATTTGACATACTTCATAAATATATGTTTTTTTGATTATTTAAAGTAAATATGTTACATATATTTAGATATTTATATTTATGTAATTATTTAATTATTAAATAATTAAAATAAAATATATAAAGTGATATTTATGTTAGGAAATGCTTATAGTATAAATGTTTGACTTATTTACATTTATGGAAAAGGTGTTAAAAATGAATTTTGCATCTTTAATTTGGTTAAAATGCAAAATATTTTTTTTTCCTTTTTCCTCCACAAATTTCGCCTAAGTTTATAATATATAAGGGAAATTTTTTTTCCATTGCTTGGTTAATGTTAACCTAGCCTCCATATATCATAAAAAGTTCTCCAAACATTTTAGAGAAGAAAATTCATACAAGAACAAAAGTTAAAGAAGCTTAAGGAAGATTAAGGTCTTTTGTTTTCTTTAGCTTAGAAAAAAATATTTTGTTGTTCTTACTTAAATTTGTATGTTGTAGAGATTCTTATACAAGTTTTAGAGATTTTTTACACTCTAAAATTTGGGACTTTTTGATTTGGTTGATGGATTTAGAGGTTAAATGCATGTGTGAAATTAGATTGAGGAATATTATAGTAATATTAGTTCAAATTTATCATATGATGACTTGTTCCATTCTAGAGTTTTATTATCTCTCTTGCAATACCTAGAATTATTTTTGAGTGCTTCATTGTTTGTGGCTTTGATTGGTTGTAAAATATTAATATGATTAATGTTGACAAATTGGATTTAAAGTATGAAAAATTATTATTTTTGCATCCAGATTAGATCTATAAATTCTCAAACTTTTTTTGATGAAATATATATTATTTGAATGTATTGGATGTGTATTTGGCATTGGCATAATTGTCGGAAATTATTTCGGAGTGAAAATATGTGAAAACGGTAAAAAACAACGTTACCGGGTGAGTTTCACGCTTACCGGGTAACGGTTGTCAAAACAGTGAATTGATCACTGTTTGGGTATCCCGTGAATTGCCCAAGTACTATGAGGGCTGATCTGGGTAGCCCTCATGTGTATTGGTTGGTCGGTTCAGATAAAAACGTATTTTATATCATTTTACGGAAAAATATTTTCGTAAAATTTTTGTGATTTCTTTAAATTATTTATATTGTTATTTGATAACAAATATAATATATTTAGGTGAAATATGAATAAATTATTTATATGGGATATTGAATAATTTATTCGGTAAATTTAAAAGTTACGATTTCGCCTGAACCGTGCTTCCACTGCGCTTGACCCCTACACTCTCGTGCCGATGAAAAGATCAAAATTGGTTTTCACTTGATACCCGACCTAAGGTGGAAATTTTTTCAGAGGAGTGAAGTGAAGGCCTCAGGACCGACCTGACCTGGTAGCTCTACATGACATAATATCAGTTATTTCAGTTACTCGACCTGGTTGGGCGGGTCAGGGTAGTAGCTTTATGATCAAGTCAAGATGGCATAAGCCCTATATGGGTACATGCACTTTCCAAAGAAGTCTGATGTGACAAGAGCATATCACTGGCTTATCTTCTATCACACGGTATCATATGGGAGTTGATAGATTACATGCTGGATTTGTGAGGTAACGTGTAGCAGTGGCCAAAAGTGGCATGGTTTAATGAGATGTCAGGTGATAGAGCTACTATTTGCAGAGCAGTTGGGGAAGAGAACCATCGCATTAATGGTATAGTCACATGGCTGATGTCACGAGATTGGTGTAAGAGTAGAATTTGCCCTTGTATATAAAGAGATCGAGAATTCATTGTAAAAGGTTGGCTAATTCTATTTCATGCACAACTTGTAAAAGAGAGAACAAAAAAATTAAGTGTAAATGAGAGTTAGTGCAAGTCTGTCAAACCCGACCATGTAATAAAAACTTTATTTTCCCTTGTGCCCGTGGACATAATTTGGGTCCATTCCGCCGAATCTTGTTAGACCCTCTGTTCTGTTTGTGTGTTTTCCTTATCTTTTAGTAAGTTCGTATTTGGTCCTCAAACAAAAAAAAATCATTGTTGATGGAGGATTGTTTGGGGATTAAGTTTATCGATTTGCCCATAGAACGAAAATCTATCATCAACAGTTGGCGCCGTGGGGACTAGTACTAAAGGCAACAAACACATTGAGACGACAGTAGGATACGAGAACCATAGATCTTCAGAGGCTTCAACAACAAAATGAATGGAAAAAATGGAGGAAACCATACAGAAGGAAAGAGAAGCAACCCAGGCCTTCATGAAGGCTATTGATAGGTGAAATCACACACGTTACGTAAGCGCATGTATCGCTCAAGTAGTATAAAAATATCGATCCCACGGGGACTTAATTTCTACGAATATTAATTATTGACGCGATTTATTTACAGGTATCTAAATGGATTTGGAAGGAATTGATGGCTGGTTGAAGTTGGATTTGATCAAAATGAATAAATAAAAATATAAAATAAAACAAAGGAAATTAATAATAAAGAAAATATCTAGGGTTGTGAATTCGCCCAATATTATTCTAATGATGAATCGATTCTCCTATACATGTATAATATATTAGTTGTTAACCTAGAACACGAAGATATGCATAAGCCTCTTCTGATGGTCGAATGCAAATACCCAAAGTAACTCAATTAACTATATTCCTATGTTAACTAAGTTACCTTAATTCATTAAGGTAAAGTTCCAATTATGGCTACCCATGTCCGACAGGTATATTCCTATCCTGGAAGGAAATCTCTAAGGTGAGATCGTGAGTTATTGAATATAAGGCTGAAACGTAAAATCTCTTTTCCAAGTTCATTTTAAGTTTAGCACATCAATCTTATTGGTGATCAGGCAACAAGAAGCATTAAAGTTAAGATTCAATAAACAAGCCAATATACAACACATTATAAAAGAAAATTACTTATCAAACTCGTTAAAATTGTGCTTCATCACTTCCCTACTTTAAAATAAAATGCTGGGGTTGGGAGATCCACTTTTAATATTTCAAATCTAAAAATATCCCTTATTATAATATATAAATTAATTATATTAAGTACAACCGACCATATAGGCGGTATCCAATTATATTAGGTTATAAATAATTTATGTATTATAAAATAAGGGAGATTAATTTAAATTATAATATTAAAAGCTTCACCTTTCCCCCAGCAAAAATTAACTACAAAGCATAAAAGAAAGATAAAACAAACAAACTATTTTTACTACTAAAAATAAAAATACATTACTATCTATATATACAAACAAGATACAATCCTCGGTTTTTTATTAAGAAAGCTAAGGAAAGTATAAAAATTTCAAATGAAATCCATTTGAATTTCTAGGTAAATTCTCATTTTTGGCGTCGCAATGTTCATAAAACTCAAGAAACTATACAAAATATAAGGTCAAATGAGTGGTAAATATTGATATATTTTCCGATCATCAGTTATGATGGAGAAAATGGAAAAGTTGGAAAAGAAAATTGGTGAAAGAAAAGGTGTGGGCCCCAGCCAAAGAAAAAAGAGATAGCAATGGGAAAGAGGGTCTCCAGAGTAGAAGGAGATGGCGAGAATGGGAAGAGAAACACCCATAAAGTATGATCCGTAGTCATTATCAGAGCCGTACCAGAGGGGGAGTTATGGGAAAAGGAAGAAGGCATGTGAACTCCGGAATCCTCCAGCAACAACCAGTGTTTTGCGGAGAGTTACATGGAATGGCATCACAGTGACGGGTATGAAGTTCCCAGTTACAAAGGTATCGTGCTCAAGATGGAAGGCACGGGGAAACCTGTGGACGTGAACATGACAGTTCCGAGAATCAGATGAGGAGTTGGTTTCGGCGGGAGATGAGGAAGTGAGAGGAAGGTATAAAATAAGGATTAAGGGATGACCAAGATATGGAGACAACATCCCATTTCACAAAAGAAATTTTGATGACAGGATTTCCAAGGAGATTCACCATCCCTTCCATGGATGTCTACAAAGGTAACATGGACCCTAAATCTCATGTTGAGAAGTTTGTTTTGTTGATGGAAATCCAATAGATGGTTGGAAATACCATCTACAAAGTGTTCCTTTTGACCTTGGGCGGGTCCGCTAGCCTATGGTTCAGGAACTTGACGCCGGGAAGCATCGACATTTTCACCCAATTGAGGATGTCATTTGTATGACACTTTAAAGGAGTGTGCATGGGTAATAAATGGCGGGATCATTGGGAATGATGAAGTAAATGGATGATGATCCTCTGAAAAACTTTATTCACAGGTATCACAGCTTGGTGCTGGAGGTTGGGGCATATGAGTCCCCGAAGGCATCGTAAAGTTTTAAATGAGCTCTCATGGTTGGGAAACTTTGGTCTCATCTGAGGATCCGGGAAATACCAGATTACGCCGCAGCATTGGAACAAGTAAGGAAGTTTGTGTTGGTGGAGGAAGAAGAAAAGATAGCTTGGGGAGGAGAAGCTCGGATGACAAGAGTAGTCTGGCCAGAAAACCGGCGTGATATGAATAGGAATCAAATGGGGCTGCCCCGAGACAGAAGGAGTTCAGGCTGATGCCTCAGAATAATCAAGTACATGAAAGAAGGCCGCATGCCCAGGTCAACCACGTTACCGAGGGGACAGTATATACCCCCTCAATAGACCTCTAGCCCAGATAGTTTGGGTGATCTAGGATAAAAGTCTATTGACTGAGCCCGATCCAAGGAAGTTTCCGAAGAGAAAAATAAATAACATGGCTTAATATATGCACCATAATATAACGGGACACACTACGGAATGATGGAGAGACCTGCGGGAGCAGGTGGAAAACTTGGTAAAGAACAGATACATGAACGTATGTATAGACCGAACAGCTATGTCGGCCGACCCGTGATGATAGTGACAGTCATCAGGTCTGGTATTTATCACTTGGAGCAGCTGGATGGTACCCAGCTAAAGAAGCCCTGAAATGCCGATGAGCTGAGGGGATATTTTCAATAGAGACTCTTAAAATGAATCTCAAAGAGTTGTAAGATGGGTAGTAGATCCCTTGAATATAAATAAGATTTTCCCCTTTAAATAAAATCTTGTTCCTTTATGTTTTTTTTTTATTTGGATGGGAAAGGCATTTTTAATATTTTTGGGAAATGCTCGTGGTCGGGACGCGTGAAGGAGTGAAAGACATGTGGGAAAGACGCGAAACCAATGGGATACCAATCCCTGGTGTCATTATAAAAATACTGAGGTGGAGCGTCGCAACCCAATGACTTTCACTTTTGAGGAGCTTTAGTGCATGGGTCTCTGTGGCATTTGTAACCTCAGGTATGCCGATCCCGGGGAGGGGGAATGCCCCATAGGTTTGGCTATCCCATTGTGTATCCTCAGGTATTTCAATCACTGGGAGGGAGAATGCCCTCGTAGTTCTGGCTATCTCATTATGTATCCTCAGGTATGCTGATCATGGGGATGAAAAATGCCCCGTACCTGTGGTTATCCTATTGTGTATCCTAGGGTATACCGATCACGGGGAGAGAGAATGCCCTCGTAGCTCTGGCCATCCCATTGTGTAACCTCGGAAATGCCAATAATAGGGAGGAAGAATACACCAATGGCATCTGACCAACCCACTTCAGATCCGTAGAAGCATAGCACGGGGAAGGCCCAAGGGTCTCCGTGGCATTTGCAGACTCCGAGGCCTGCTTAACATGGGGATAGTCTCATGGCTATTAGTTTCCCCTTCGATCCATAGCTTGGTTCTCTGGGATATTGGACTGTAAAGTTCAAAATTATTATTTTGGATAACAAAAGGCAGGACACTGTCTCACACTCCTCATTTTGTTTTTTATCTTGATTTTGTTTTTAGTTGATAACATGAAGTGGGACGCCATTTTCGGTCTCCATAGTGATTTCTGGAGGATGAAAATCCTCTATCGCGGTTAAGTCTCGTTATATTATGACGGCTTTGGTATGCTTTAGTATCGATGAGGCTGTGTTAATTTTATGGCTTGGGTTTGCTTTAGTAGTCCAAGGCTTTAATAGTTTGTTGACTTAGGGTTGCATTCCTTCCGCCAAGACCACTTTAAGATTATTGGCTCGTGGCTGCATTCATTCTACCAAGGCCACTTTAAGATTTTTGGCTTGGGGCTACGTTCGTTCTGCCGATGCCATTTTGAGATTATTGGTCCATGGCTACATTTGTTCCGCCGAGGCCATGTTGATGGTACAAGGAGGGTACATTCCCTTGTGACCAAGTACTTAATATGGCTCGGGGCTTTATTCGTTCCGCCGAGGTCATTTTCTTGTGTATTGGTGTAAATATGGTTCATTCCCTTGCGACCAATCCACTTAGATGGATTGAGATCGATCTTTCCCAAGGCTTCTCTTTGTCAGATCTGCTCAAGGTCATGTTATGTCCCACTGAGGCCTTATTATCTTCATTTGCATGGGGTCGAAGTTTCTTCCTTATTGCCAAGTGTTTATTGGCATAAGGAATGAGCATTTCCATATGGCTAGTTTATTATGATTTCTCGGGGATGCATTCGTTCCGCCGAGACCATATTTGTTGGCATAAAGAGGGAACATTCCCTTGTGGCCAAGTATTTATTGTGTCTTGGGACTGGGTTATGTCCCGCTGAGGCCATGTTATTTTCCTAATAATACGATGAGGTAAATATTCCCTTGTGATTTCGTTCTATTTTGCAGGACTCTGCGGATCATTTCCTTTCGGCTTTGCAGTATGGCAAGAGAATGCATCTACTCGATGAGGCATAAGATGGGCTTCTCCAAGCAAAGCCAAAAGGATCGACTGACCAAAGCTAGTACATATCAACCTCTTGGTTTAGAGAAGGCCTAGTGGGGGAGGTCACCAAGTTATAGATCAGAAGCAGAGATGCTAGATCAGGGCTATAGACCCATTATGGTTTCTTTCACAAGATACACTGAGGTTTGTAGTTGTGATACCCGTTATGAGTTGGAGCGGTATGGGGTGTCAATGAAAGTTTCAGCTCGAGGACGCCAGATCAGTCTACGGGCTCATGCACCATCATTTTTTTATAGTTCTCGGCACCACCTTGCTTACTTATTGATACCGAGAACTAGGAGACAAATGTTGATTGTGGTTTTCACCGCCTAAGAAATCAAAATCTTGAGTGAGTGTATGAAGGAGATTTCCACTTCCCGGACTCGAGGGCCTAGACACATGGGACAGAGGTCTCATAAGAGATAAGAATTGGTTTGCATCTGATACCTGACCCGATGTGGAAAGTTGTTTAGAGGAGTGAAGTGAAGGCCTCAAGACTGACCCGACCTAGTAGCACTATAAGACAAAATGTCGATTATTTCAGTTGCCCGACCTGGTTGAGCAGGTCGGGGTAGTAGCTTTATTATCAAGTCAAGATGACATAAGCATGTATGGGAACTTGCACTTTCCAAAGAAGTCTAATGTGAAAAGAGCAGATCACTGGGTTATCTTCTAGAACATGCTATCATATGAGAGTTGATAGATTACAGGTTGGCTTTGTGAGGTAACATGTAGCAGTGGCCAAAATTGGCATAGTTTAATGAGATGTCAGATGGCAGAGCTACTATTTACAGAGCAGTTGGGGAAAAGAGTCATCGCATTAATGGTAGATTCATGTGATTGATGTCACTAGATTAGTGTAACAATAGAATTTTCCATAATGTATAAAGGTATCGAGAATTCATTGTAAAAGGTTGGCTAATTGTATTTTATCACAAATTGTAAAAGAGAGAGCAAAAAACTTAAGTGTAAGCGAGAGTTAGTGCAGGTCGGTCAAACTCGACCATGTAATAAAAACTTTCTTTTCCCTTGTGCATGTGGACGTGTGTTGGTTCTATTCCGCCGAACCACGTTAAATCTTATGTTTTGTCTGCGTGTGTTTCCTCATCTTTTGCTAAGTTTGTATTTGGTCCCCAAACTAAACAAATTCACAGTTTATGAGGATAGTTCGAGCAGTAATTTGACCGATTTTTCCTTGGAACGCAAATCAGTCGTCAACAATATTTTTTATGTTTTGTTTCTTATGATTTTTATTTATTATTGATCTGTGAATCTATTTATGTGTAATATATTGATTGTTTAGGTCTCACACCTTATATTGATTTTAATAATAACAAATCGTATGTAAAAGACATAATAGTAAATACACTATTTCAAAAATACAAGAACACGAATAACTTCTTTTTGAACAATTTAGCTACAACAATTGCAACAGGCGCAAAGTCAACAGAGATCATTGAAGAAGAAAGTGTTGGAGAACATAACAATTTTTTTCCTTTATATATTGAAAATTAATAATTTTTATGGGCCCAAAATGGACTTCAGTCCTTCGGCCAAAGTGGCACCGTCTATGAGGCTAGAAGTGTGCAACGATTCTAATTTTAATCAAACTCAGTTTCATTAGGGTTTAGAACCAATTTTAATTGCTTCAGTTCTAGTTTTGAAATATTAGGAATCGGAAAAGACCCATTTAACCGACCATAAATAGAACCAAAATCGTTTTTGGAATCGATTCACAAGTCAGTTTCAAATCTAATTTAAATAACCAAAACGGCAGCGTTTTATTTATGCCAATAGCTAAGTTGTATTTGTGGAGTTATACGCTGCGGAAGCATGGTTCAGGCGAAATTATAATCTTAAAACTTTTAAAATTATCGAATAAATTATTCGATATCATATATCTATAATTTATTCATATTTCACCTAAACATATTATTCGATATCATATAACGGTATAATTAATTATGAAAACACCGCGAAACATTTGCGAAAATTATTTTCCATAAAATGACATAACATATTTTTCTTTTTGTATTTTGATAGTGGTGTTAGTTGGAGACCATTTTGGTCAAAGGAAAAATAATATTAATTAACAAAAAAATACTTGACAAAAAAGCTTTACACATGGAAAATATTTAACCATATACTGCATTAATATATATTAAATAAAATCCATGTTTTACACGTGTAAAGTTAAATAACAAAAAGTCAATATTACATTAATAAAGACAAAAGTTATTTACTTTACATGTGTCATCAAATAATTTGTCAAATAATGTGTGTCTAATCTAATTATGTATCAAATACAAATACACATTAGAACGACAAAAAAATACCTTAACATGTGTAAATTCATTTACAGACCAAACTATCCAAATTAACTAATTAATTTGATAAAATATTATTAATAATTAGTATTATTCATAATGCATTGCCCAAGTGCTCAACAAGTACACTTTATATTGCATGACTCTCTAAATTCAGATACATCCGTCATGAATTCCAATTTCATGTTTATAATTCACCCACTCATAATTTATGATGATTACATATTATCTCACTGAACTATGCAAGTCGAGTTCATCATATATGTGTAATCCATTTATCACAAGCTACCTATATTATACCAGAGATATAGATATGAACGTTAGATCCCTAAGGTATAATATAGTTTACTTATAAATTTACGATCTCTAAAAACACTCAGAACTCTCTTTTGCAGTCTATCACGATCATGGATTTACTAGATTGCAAAAACGTGCAGGATACATATGCCCTGTACACAAAACTGATGGATTCTATCTTGATGCAAACCAAATATCATGAGCATCAGTCCACACCCAACGAACAAGCGGAGGTCTGATCTGGATAAGTCGTTGACATGACTGTCATCAATGTATGAAAGATCAATCATATATCCACCGTGGTATCTCAAGTCTAAGGACCAATATTCTACTTGACTCGAGAAGATTCCTATTGATGTTGGTGTACCATCTATTAGGAAATCTTTGGTAAGTCGTTCAATGTTTATCGAATAAACACTTACATGTCTATACGAGTCTCCGAAGACTCATGGCTCACTAGGATAAACCATCAGACCAAGTCTTGTACTGGTCCCAAAGGATTTTACTAACCGACCCGTATTAGTGAATCTTGACAAGGAATTTTATTTGAGAATATAAAATTTATAGTGATGCATCCAAAGGTCAATTACAACTTACGTTGAATTGCGCACTATGTTGTAAATCTTAGGGGGTTTTATCTAATATATACATATCACAAAATCAGATTTAGTTTCAATATAATCAAATTAGATTATATATATATATATATATATAAGACAGAAGGTGCTACCATAAATACGTAATATTATGGAAAAAGAAATTGTCTATATTCATGAATCAGACATACTTATGATCCGGATTGGCACTCCGAGCACCAACCTTAATAATTTCTCTCATTTGCTCTAGTGTCAATCCATGGAATCATATGATGCATAAGATTGACTAGACATTCTAATCAATTTCTCTTTCAACTAAGGAATCATCATTTACAAAAAAATGAATATTATATATAAGAGACACACTAGCTCTCCAATGGTTAAACTAACTGTCACAAAGATAGTCATGTCATGTCTTTTATTAGATCATATCTAATACACCATTAATAAGAGTAACTCACAAGTCTCTTAGTTTTATATTAGATATAAAATTTTATATCAAATATAACAAAGACTATTCCCACTACATTCACGGAGAATAATAGACTTAGGTAAACGTTTTACCTCATAAACATATCATCATTACCTTAATAATGATAATGTCGTTATGATATATAACATTAGAAAGAAATTTATACGCTCCCACTAACCCTAAGATCACATATGTATTCTATATGCTTTGATAGAATCAGACAATCTCACTCATTTTAAAATTAGAGAACATCCATTATCGAAAATTTTATCCGAGTCTACAATAGACTCTATAAGCTAGTACACCAAACTATGCTCTTAGAAAAATACAAACTCTAGGGCTATTCCACAACGGAACTCCACTTTGTATTCTTAGCCAAAATATACGGTTTAATATTAACATTAACCAACAGATCTTTAATTGTTCAATTAATACGACTAGAGACAAGTTTTCTCAGTATTTAAAATAGTTTGCTGAGTATTATAACATTTCTCTCTGTCATACTATAAGTGTAAAACCTTTAACGAGCTCACTTTACTTTATTGCACAAACCAATTGCATATTTTATGAACAATTCATAATAAAAACTCAACCAAGTTCAAAACTTGATTATGGTAAGCTATGAACAATCTCAAATATATGATTTAATGCTAATTTTCAAAATCGATATGAGATATCGTTTCCACTATAAGTTATAGAATAATTTTCTTCAATAAGAAAACAGTCGAATCAATAAGTATCAAATACTTCACAAATAATTATGACATCCTATTAGACTTATATGGAAGATGTCTAAGGGTCTTTTAATCTGATTAATTATGTAGTTCCATTTATAGTTTATCACTCTCACATTTGACTTCAATAAGTCAAGTCTTTTCTACAATCATCAACATAAAGTAATAAAACCATTTCATTTTTTAGGATCGTATAAAAAGATATTCTATCAAGTTGAATACAAGATTCTATTAAATAGCTGATAAGTAGAAAATATATGAATATTTATCGCCTTTTTACTTAATATTTTGTATATTTTCTCAAGTTTTGTGAATATTTTGATGTGTTTTGTGTTATTTTGTAGATAAATAAGATTTCTGGACTCAATGGAATCAAATTCGGGCCAAAACAGTGAAAAATAAATGAAAATGGCAAAATGGGAAATGTATTATGAACGCGTCGCGACACGCCTCAATTAATCAGTTGTTGACACGTGTCATCACCACGTCATCACGTCCATCATCATCACGTCAGCCAATAATTCAGCATGCCGACACATCATCACTTGCATCATCATGATGTCAGCACAATAGTTTAATCTGTCGACATGCGTCATCACTTGTGTCATCAGGACGTCACCGTCGTGATGCCAAGCCTTAACGCGTCACGACGCCGAGCCAATAATTGAGTCTGTCTATAACTTTCATTCATTGTTGTAACATCCCTGATCCGAGATATGTTACCAGTAGAGGATAGTCGTACTAACTCCATTAGCCTCTGACTTCCCGACTAAATTCTTCCTATCTAAAATGCAAAGTTACACACAAGTGCCACAACCTAACTCAGTCAACATAAAATACTTTACTCATAACTATATACTCAAATATGCTTCTTTTACAACAATTTAATTAATACTTATAATGACTTATACAACACTAATGTATGTATGCAACTCTGTTTAATTCTGATTGGACTATTATACTTTTTGACTCTGAACTAGTGGACTCCAACCCTGATGACTGTATCAGTATCCATCCTCCCGAGCTCGTCCTCCGGGGAAACCTACAAGATACAAAGACTGGGGTGGGGGTTAGATCGTCATACGATCTAAGTGAGTGGACATGATAATGAAAATATTAAAGCAAATCATGAAATCTTTAAAACTAAAGTTTTTAGAAAAATTCACTTCATATAAAATCTCTTTATAAAACTAAACTTTCTGAAAATAGTTTGAATCTCTGGTTCTGAAAACTGTTTCTGAAATCTAGTTTTTGGAAACTGTTTACTAAAATCTCATTTCCGAAAACTACATACAGAAGGTCTGAAATCTGTGTACTGAAAATACGAAAACCGAAAGCTACTATATGTCCAGGAAAATGACTTAACTAGACGTGTCCGGGAACAACTCAATCGAGTCTCTGAAACTGATGACGCCCAGGAAAATGACTCAACTGGACATCTCTGAAACTGGTGGTGCCCTACTCCCAGGAAAACGACTCAACTGAACGTAGAGCTCTATGTCCAGGAAAATGATTCAACTGGACATAGCCACCACTAGAGTCCAGGTACACTAACCTATGCTGTCATCTTGGCTCTACATGTGCACATGTCTTATGTATCCGTCAATTCCAACTGTATCTCAAGTTACATACTGGAGTGAGTTCTTACCTAATGCCCCGAAAACATAAAACTCATACTTTAAAACTTTTTGTTTAAAACACAACTAAAACATGGCATAAAGCATAAATTTCAGGTAATAAAGAAATCTAACGCCCTAATGTATAAAAGTAAGTCTGATGTCAAAACTTAAAACTAAATAAATAAAACCAGTTTAAAGGAAAGAGGTCCACTCACTGTGTTTGAGTCTGACTGGCGCTGGATCCTTGGTCGAAGGAGAATGTGGTTCCCGTGGATAACCTATGATCGAAACTTAATTAGAATATAAAGTGAAATAAATCTAACGATGCTTCACTAGGTTCTACATACAAGGCTTGCCACATTCATATGTTGATGTAAGATGTGTATATGAACTAATACGAGACCCTAAAGTTGGTCTCTAACGCGTTGGGAAGGAACTGGGGGTTTAAACCTGGTTTGGTGAAAAACTGCTCTCGCGACCCTAAGGTTGGTCTCTAACGCGTTAAGAATGAACTGGGGGTTTAAAACGGGTTTGGTGAAGTTCTGGTCTCGTGTTGCATCACCAAAAATTTTCTCCAATTTTTCTGGCCGCGCTTCGCGACGTCCATACATCCTAAATAAAAACATCACATCCAAAACATAATTTATCATCATATAACACTCCAAATCATTTCATTATTTACTTAAAATTCTTCATTCATCATCATTCTTACTAAACCCATAAACTTGAATAACAAATCTAAAACTACTCATTTCATCAACCCAAAACCATCCAACAACATTAATTCAAGTCACCAACTTACTACAATCTTCCAACAATTAATTTACCAACCTAAACATATTCTCATCAAGTCTTACCCAAAACCCACAAACTTAGAATCATCATTGCTTCTATAGTTTTTAATGTCAAAACTAATACTACCATCATCACTATCAAGCCAATCATCCTACTTTAATTTTCAAATTCAAAAACTCCAAAATAAGAAAATGGGTCAAGTTTTCTTACCTCCATTCTTTTGATTTTCCTCCACTCTTCAAGCTTCCATGGATGCCAAGCTTCTTTGTACTTCCATTTTCTTCTCTTTGTTGTAGGTATCGATCTTAGATTTTCGAATGTATAAAATTGATAAGAATCGGAGATCATATGAAAAAGTTACGCCCCAAATACTATGGGCGGTCCAAAGGTAACACAGTACAGCCTCGTCCCGGGTCTTTGAGAAATTAACCGATTGTTCCCAAAATCATCTCATGAGCATTTTTGAGTCTCAACATAATTTATTTCATATTATCTTCACCCAATAATACTATAGCGTTGTAACGTAATAGTAACTAAACTACCGGTCGTTACAAATTCTCCCCCCTTAAATATGATTCGTCCTCGAATCCTGTCTGGTGTCTATCTCGTGGTCTTCTAGGTTTCAAAAATATCCAGAGATGCTACCACACTTGTCTTCTTATCTCTAACTTCTATTAGTTACTTGGTTTCTTTTTTTCTTCTCTTTGGAAAGTTCTTATTGAGTATCTATAACTATTTCTTTTTGGGCTTTTAGTTGTACTCAAAATATCTTATCTCCAAGATCTATTTCTTATGCGTATTTAATTTGCTTCATAATTTCTCAATTTGATCAGATTCTTAGTGGCTGTTACCTTGATTCTTAGTAAATATTCTATTTGTACTTAGTATTCCTTATTTAATTTGTCCAACTTATTCTTATTATTCCTTCTTGTCACTTAACTATTAACTCTCTACACATCCATTACAATCTTTAGTTGTCTATAAGTTTTTCTTCTTCTTCAAGTTCTAAAATTTAGCTTCATAGGGGGAAATTTCGGGGTTTTTTTCTAACTTACTAACATTTTTTATTAACACCACTTGTACCTAAGGTGTTACTCTTGGACAACTTTTTAGCGGTACCTCTCGGTTATCCTGGTTAAAGCTTATATCTTTTCGTACTTGCTTACAACAATCATTACTCGCATTCTTGTCATTACTTACTGTATCCTCTTTATTTATTATGTTTTCTTTCCTACTGCTATTGTATCTTAACAGTTCCACTCTGTTAAACTTTTCTTATTGCTCTTTTCCATCCTTCACTTCACTCTATCATCTACTAAGAACTTCCTTGATCTATATTTTTGCCTTTTTACCCGGGAAATATCTTCTTTCTATATGTACCTATCATTTCCTCAGACCTTGATTTCTTGAAATACCTTCTATCATTTGACTACTACCTTATTTTGGTCTTGTCCTTACTTAGCAACTTCCTTTCTGACTCTCAATAGCTTCAGTCATTCTTTCTTGGACTATATCTTTAAGTCTCATTTCTTTTATCTTTCTTTATTATTCTATTATATTAACTTGCCTTCTACACTTGGTCGCATGCTATAATATTTTCCCTTATTGATTCATATTTTGTGGTAAACTTGTTTTCTTGATTCTACATCATACCACATTCCTGTCAATACTTACTTAATTTTTACCTCTTGTATGTTATTACTCATTGACAATTTTACTTTCAGTATCTATATCTGTTATCATTTTCACTTTTTTCTCTTGCTCCACCCTATTACTGAATCTACTATGGGTTATGTTCCAGGTTCGTCCTTATTACTGATATGAATCGGGGTTGGGATGGTAGGAATTAGTCTTGAGGCGCTTCTGTTACGGTGTCTCAGTGACCCATACCTTTCCCTAAGAACCTCATGTATACCTATCTGATATCTTTTTCTATACTGGATATTACTGCTAAAACTTTTTTGACTTATATTTTCTATCTTTACTCATGGTTCTATTCATCAATTAATCACTTCACACCCTATACAAGTCCTTATAGAAGCATATTCTCTAACAAGTTCCTTATACTGTCTCTTTATCTTTTCTGTTACTTAACTTCCTACGGTTACTACACTCTTTCTCTGGGTACTATTATAATTATTTTGTTATCTTTCCTAAAGGACTCTTTCTGCTATGATGCTTCCTTTCTTATCTTAGTCCTTCACTTCTTACTCATTTGCTTTCTTGAAAACTTCATTTGCTTCAACTTCTAAGAGAACCATTTACTAAATTTTTGATCCATACATTATTCTCCTCCTAAAATCCTTATTTTTAACTCTATAAGGTTCTTTATAAGTTGTTCACTATCTTCCTATGAATCACTTTCCATGCTGTTTTGTACTTCTAATTTCTTTATTTCCTTGAGGGTCCTTAATTATGTGAAGGTTTCCTATACTTAGCTCATTCTCAATATAGTGTTAAACCTTCCATTTCTTAAGTTTCTAGTCTATGATTATTTGGATTCACCAAACTAGTTATCGAGCTATCTCGCGATTGTCTAATCTAACAGTTACTCCTCAGATTTCTCATACCATTTTCGTGTCATATTTCCTTACGACACTCCTTACCAAGATAACTGTGAGTCATTTCTCTATTTGTTTCTTAATTCTCAGCCTTCTGTTCTTGCTATAAACCTTGATTTGATCACTTTATCCTATCGCCCATACTGATACTTTTGTTACTTCCTTAAATATCTCCAATTTCATCAGCCTATTCTTATACTTTTCTATGAATCTCTACTGGCTCAGTTTATTTGTGAGTTCTACATCATATGATCTATTTATGAACTCATACTAGTCTAATAAGCCTTACCCTGAATCATCTTAATCTTTGCGCTATTCTCGGTTTTCCTCTTTACATTCTCAAAATTTCCTTGATCATTCTTCTAGGTAGTCTGCCTCTCAAGGTCCTTTCATTTCTTAAAACGGACTTCCATTGGTTTTCTTATGATCGCCTATACTCCTACTGATGGGAACTACTTAAATCTTATTAGTCTTTTCTTTATGTCTCGGGGAACTTCTCCATACTTGCTCTAGTACTCTATGTCCTGATGGAGCCTAGTGCTCATGTAGGATGGGTATGAGGTAGAATCTATCAAGATAACTTCCTTAACTAGTATCTCGAAGGAATAAAGATCTAGGTAGGTCGAAGCCCTATCTATTGGATCTCTTGGCTAGGGGGAACTGACTGTTGTTTCAGTCGCCACTCATTTTGTTTGCCTACAAGTCTGAGTTTGGAAGATCTAAATTCTCTATTTCTCTATGGCATTCGGTATCCAATAAAAGGTTCCACGATCGTCCTTGACTTTCTTACTTCCTTTATCTTATAACGGTCCTTGAAACTCGGGGGAACTTGCTACCTATACAGGATGGTTCAGAAAAATATTGGATCAATTCGGAGGAACTCTTCTAGGAAAGAAAGGTATCTTGTTCGAGGGAAAAAAACATTTTCTTAGATTTACCCGACTTTTATTCTGGTCTAATCTTACTACGCTCATATTTACTGCTAGTTTTAGTATTATCCTTTATTACTTAACTTCATGTCTCTGATTTTTATCGCTATAGATTCCGTAATTTCTTATCTGTGTCTATTCATCTATTTCTATCTACCTTATGTATCTTACTCTGCTTCCTAAATCCTTATTTTCTATCCTTGCTGTAAGTTTCGGCTATGGCACTTTATTTACGTTTCATACTACTACTTTTATCATTTCTAGCTTTCTTTATCCTCACGGGTTTATTCATGTATACTCTCATGGATTTCTACTGAATTTGGGCTGATCTGCCTTCCAAGTTTCTGGGTGAATTCTTGTCAGATTTCTTATGGTCATCTATGCATATGAGGTAGGCTCTATCATGACAACTCTCTTATATGTATCATTTGAAAATTCGAAGAATAAATAGTTTAAGGTTTTTATCTCTATCGAATTGCTAGGAGTAAAGTAACTAACAGTTCATGTTTTGCACTTGAGGATCTGGGTCGGGGTTTGGATATATGAAGTTCTTTATATCATTTTTGACATTTAGGTCCAGTGGGGGGAAATTCATTATTTCTAAGAAGATCTCGAAGGCTATTAGGTATATATGAAGAAATTTCCTGATGAGGGAAGAAATCTTATATTCACAAAACAATTCTAATACTTGCTGGAGCTTTACTATTCTCTTAGCTACCATAGATTCCTATATTGCTTTGATTCTATATCATTTATTTCTTACTTATGATAATTAAGCATTTTTATACCTTTTCTCTTACTTCTCTTCTAGCTATATCTCTCTCTTTCTGCTCTCATAGGAGGATACCTTTAAGTTTTTCTATTTTATTCTATCTCTATACATCTCTGTCTCTAACTGGTTCAAGCTTCTATGCATCTTCTTTTCTAGCTTTCTCTTTTCCCTTTTGCTCTCTCGGATAACTTTCTTTGGAACTTACTATCTGGTTCCCTAGCTTATACTAAAATTCGGGAAGTAATCTAAGATGATTACAGAATAATCCTTAACTAGAAAAAGGAAAAAAGGATTCAAATGACTTGGGAATACTTACTAACATGTCTATGAAGCTTTGAGGACATACTCGAGGATCAGATACTGGAGATGTAGTGCCTTATATACGGGCATCCCAGACATACTGCGTATACAAGACCTCAGCACTCTGCCCATAGCAGTCACTAACTCCCTAGACCATGCTCATATACCATCTTTGTAACATCCCAGATCCGGGAGATGTTACCGGCATGAGATAGTCGTACTAACCCCATTATCCTCTGACTTCCCGACTAAATTCTTCCTACCTAAAATGCAAAGTTACACACAGGTGCCACAACCCAACTCAATCAACATAAAATACTTTTATTACTCATAACTATGTACTCAAATATGCTTCTTTTAAAACAATTTAATGAATACTTATAATGCATGTATGCAACTCTGTTTAATTCTGACTGGACTATTATACTTTTTGACTCTGAACTAGTGGACTCCAACCCTAGTGACTACATCAGTATCCATCCTCCGAGCTCGTCCTCCGGGAAAACCTGCAAGATACAAATACTGGGGTGGGGGGTTAGATCGCCATATGATCTAAGTGAGTGGACAAGATACTGAAAATACTAAAACAAATCATGAAATATTTTAAACTAAAGTTTTTAGAAAAATTCACTTCATATGAAATCTCTTTATAAAACTAAACTTTCTGAAAATAGTTTGAATCTCTGGTTCTGAAAACTATTTTTGAAATATAGTTTCTGGAAACTGTTTACTAAAATCTCATTTCTGAAAACTATATACTGAAGGTCTGAAATCTGTGTACTGAAAATACGAAAACCGAAAGCTACTATATGTTCAGGAAAATGACTTACTGGACGTGTCCGGGAACAACTCAACCGGGTCTCTGAAACGGATGACGCCCAGGAAAACAACTCAACTGGGCGTCTCTGAAACTGGTGGTGCCCTACGCCCAAGAAAACGACTCAACCGAATGTAGAGCTCTATGTCCAGGAAAATGACTCAACTGGACATAGCCATCACTAGAGTCCAAGTACACGAACCTATGCCGTCATCCTGGCTCTACAAGTGCACATGTCCTCTGTATCCGTCAATTCCAACTGTATCTCAAGTTTTATGCCACAAAAACATAAAACTCATACTTTAAAACTTTCTGTTTAAAACACAACTAAAACATGGCATAAAGCATAAATTTTATGTAATATAGTAATAAAGAAATCTATCGCCCTAAGGCATAAAAGTAAGTCTGATGTCAAAACTTAAAACTTAATAAAAAAAACCAGTTTAAAGGAAAGAGGTCCACTCACTGTATTTGAGTCTGGCTGGCGCTGGATCCTTGGTCGAAGGAGAATGTGGTTCCTATAGATAACCTATGATCAAAACTTAATTAGTATATAAAGTGAAATAAATCTAATGATGCTTCATTTGGTTCTACATACAAGGCTTGCCACATTCATATGTTGATGTAAGATGTGTATATGAACTAATACGAGACCCTAAGGTTGGTCTCTAACGCGTTGGGAAGGAACTGGGGGTTTAAAACCGGTTTGGTGAAGTTATGCTCTCGCAACCCTAAGGTTGGTCTCTAACGCGTTGGGAAGGAACTGGGGGTTTAAAACTGGTTTGGTGAAGTTCTGGTTTCGCGTTGCATCACCAAAGTTTTTTTCCAATTTTTCTGGCCGAGCGTCGTGACGCGGATTGCGCGTCTCGACGCGACACCTAAAATATGGGAAGATTTTACCTTCTTCTTCTCAAGCTAAACACACCCAAATTCATCCTCAAACTTCCATAATCCATCAATTTTTTTGGCTTTTGAGACTTATGTGTGTATGTGTGTATAACAATTAGTTATATAGCAAAACGGTTAAGTATACATCAAAATGAAAAAACTACACATCAAAATCAATGTCAGCTAATACATCATCAGGTCGCATAGTATATCTATCAGCTGACATCCTTCTCAGAAGCTCTAATGCCTCATGTAATGACCGCTCAATTTCTTTCTGTCATTTCTCTATTTTCTTATGTCACTCCTCGATCCTCGTCTGACCATCCTCTATCGCAAATACATGGTCACGTAACAAGTGACTGATGGATCACCTAGAGATGGGCCAGCACGAGATAAATCAACACCATCAGAGCCTTTTGGTGGATCATCAGCAACATAATCAACCTGTGATGACTGGTTTTGCGTAGCACGATGACCTACCAAACAGATAAATAAAAGAATTTAAATAATCATTTTACTATCAATTTTTATCATGAAAAAATATAAATCATTTTTCGACACCTGTCATGAAAATATCGCCTCATTCAGTACAATAGGGGTCATCCGTCGTATGAATCTTTGGTTAATGCTAGCCAGATGCTTAAATGAGACCACATTGTCCTCCAAAATCAACTAAAAATATTGCATGAGTTGGGTGATGACCATGCCATGGGAATGCCCGTTCTATTATGGGCATTAACGTGAAACAATGCCCTATAATAAGAGCTCATATGACCACCTTGCAGCCCTGCGAGGAAAAATATATTTTAAAGATATTTTTTATAATATAAAAAATAAAAATAAATTAATATGTACAATATAAAATATGACCTGTAGTATACAGTTTAGCAAAACAATGTCTAAAACCTTGATCTCAACCTGGTGACCGATACGCGACACGATGATCAAGTGAATGATATCCTCTATAGACCGAATGCCTAGTTTGATGTGCCTCCGCCTCAATCCGTGTAATCGACCATCATAAAACAAGGCGAGCTCACTCTCCGCAAGCCTCAGTCATAATGCCTTACCAATGGCAGATCTCTGATCCAGCCATGCTTTGTAGCGTTAGCTATCATGGGGCCCAAACCGCATACCCTTTACAATCGGACAACCAAATACCTCACATATTAAATTAGAGATAACATCCAACTTCCTCCCGAACAACCAAGTAGAAAACTAAAAAATGGTGCTTCTGAATCGTTTTCGGATCAATGTTACTAATGAACATCCAACATAATCTTGCGATGTAGATCGATCTGTCCATATGTTATAATATCTTATATATCTACTGTGTATGTCCTAACAATAGGACGTGCAATCCAAACATTTAGGTATCGATCGAAATACTCTTGGTTTGGAAAGTAATAAGGAACAACACCGGCCATAATTTTAGAGACAAGTTCGGATTTCGTGTGAAAGTTCGTAGAAAGTTTCGGATTCCTAAGTATTTCGAAGAAAAATTTGGATTTCCTAAGTTTTTATGGATAATTAGATATTTTTATCGTATTTTGTAAATACTTCGGAGATCTCGACATATATAATTTTCAAACTTCGGATATCTGAAGTCATAACTTTGGATATCCGAAATTTTAAAGTAAAAAAAATAAAAGAATGAAGTTCGGGATAGATTTCGGAGAATTTGGATTATCCAAATTCTACTTCAGAGAAATGGTCATTTTGGTAAAATCCAAATATTATTACTCATTTTGATAAATGATAAAGTTTTTTTGAGCTAATTTTGCCAAATTACCTTTTATTTTCAACTTCAATTAAACAATTAAATGTTAAATGAGCTTCTCTCATTAAAACCTGGTTCTATGCATCCTTCGGTGGATTGACATTTAGGGTCTGTTTGGTGTATCGCTGAACGGCCTGACTTAGAAGGCGCCTCCGTCGTTATCTCCTCTCGAAAGCAGGTCCTATTAGTCATTTTCTATTTTGCTGGAATTCGATTTTGAATTGGATAAAACTTGGCTTAATTAATTTTATGGCATGCTGAGTTTATATAATAAACATTGTCTTGAAAATTTTGTAGAGGCATGCAGTGGATGAAACGGTTGAAGAATCGAAGTTATCGGAATTGTTTGTCATGTGTCGAATGGACAACATAGGAAGAATCTTATAAACAAAACTATTGAGGTGTGGAATTTAGTTGGGGGGAAAACCCTAAAATCCCTCTATTTCCTTACCACCAACCCTCTTAATCGCTTCAATTGCAAAATCTTTTCATCTAGGAGAAGCAGAAGCAGAGCATTGGGAAATAATGGCCGAAGGAAATAATAAAAGAGTGATAGTGATCGGAGGAGGCCTTACTGGGCTTTGAGGGGGGTTTCAGGTTTTGTTGCTTGCTTAATTGATTTTGTTTGCTTTTGTGGTTTCTTTGTGATTTTTCTTGGAAAATATTGATGGGATTTTCCGGGTTTTGTTTAGTTTTATTTATTTCTACTTTGTTTGATCATTGGGTAGGTAGGCTTTGTGTATGCTTTCGGATAGGTCCTTTTTATATATCAATGCAGATGTCTTGAATTGCTTATTGCTATAAACAGGTAATGTTTTTATTGATTATGTATTTTAGTCTCTCACATTGTGTCTTTTGCTGTCAATTGCTTGTGTTTCAGGAGTGGTAGCAGTCCTCATGCCTCATGGTGGTGATCAAATGAGGGTATGAACTTGAATGACTTAAATATTAGCTTATTTTTAAAATCGTATTTACATGTTTAATTCCAAGTATGTGGATTAGGTAGTAAGATAAAAAAAAAATGTATAACATTTTTCTTTGGCAATCCGAATTTCAATTTTAGAAAAATGTTGGATCTTTGTGTTTGTTGTCTATTGAAATATTTGATACTTACCTTTATTTTGAAGTGTGCTGTTATGTGACATTTTCTTATTTATAACTTTGATCGCCTATCCGATTCTCCGATTGTTATTTTTTTGTTGTTGATGTTATTGGTATATGATAACACTCTGTGGTTGGAATTGTTTGAAATATTTAGGGATAGCAGCAGTGGCAACAATTGTAAATATTCCGCGAGCATTTATAAAAAAAAAAATTGCCTTTTAAGTTTTAATTGAATTAGGCTTAAAGTTAATTGTTTATGCCCCTTTTTTTGCAAGAATTTTAATACTTTTGTTAGATAATGAAAGAAAGTCTTGAATCCACTCTATATTATATTTACAATAGTAGGAGCCTTTATATAGGCTACATAGAAAATCAAAATAGGAAAGAACTAATACTAATAATGGAAATATAATAAAATCATAAAACCTAAGGATTCTAGGAATTATATTTTGGAGATTGATTCCATAATAAAAAGATAATGTTTCCTTAGTATTGTTTCCGTAATAATATTTCCTTAACACCGTTTCCATAATATTATTTCCTTGACAGCTTTTAATTGGATGGCTGCAATATATTTGATTTGCAGCACTTCAAGACGGTGCTTGCAAATGATTTAAGGGTTGTTTCATCGTTGCCATTAACATATATAATGAGTAGACCGGTGGAGGAGAAGGGGACTCCACTTAATATATTCCCCAATGGATTTAATCGCGTTATCTTATGGGTGTAAGATTCATTTGTCAAATTGTTTTCGGAAATGAAAGCATTTCAATTTCTGTTGCAAATTTGTCTAAAAAAGCTTGACTTGGTGAAGGAAAATTCTTTTTATTTCTCTATTGGAGTTTTTGGTTTGTTGTAGGTTTTACACATGGCCTGATATTTTTAGTTGTACCCTAAGGTCAAACATGTCTTAAGTGGAGGCCAGTTGGATTAGTGGTTCTTATTTGTCAAGTTTCTTTGTTTCTGCAGTTGAACAGAGAAGAGTTTTGTTAAGTTCACGAATTGTTTCAAGATGAATTTGCAAATGGGATTCATAAAGAATCAATAAGTGAATTAATTCTAATCTGGATTGCAAAGAAAAGAGTACAATAATATTGTTTATAGGAATAAACCCTTACATCACTAGCTCTCTGCTGGGATCACAATTCCCAAAAAAACATGTTAACCAAAAGATACCCCCTCTCATAAGTCATAATGACTTCCCCTCATATAACTCCTTTATACATTCCAATCATTTCCTATTACAATTCATAACTAATTACTGCCACGTCACATGTTAGTGGTTCCCCTCGCTACCAGGTTTTAACATGCCTTTATTCTTCTTCCTGTTATAAACAAGTTGCATTGGAGGTCTTGAAATTGTGCGGGCTGCTCTAGTATCCTCAGGCCCATCTTCCACTTCAATAACACCCTGCTTCTCCCTTGCAACTTGGTCCCTAACAATTTTTTGCTCTTATGCAGTTTAGATTCGAGGCTTCTAAAATATCTCCCTCCTGACCTTTAGAAGGTCTGATGCAAGGTACCTCAGGAACTCCTTTTTCAATTAGTCTTTTGTTTTCTTGTGTAAAAGAAAGAAAAAAATGAAACAGCAAAAGAACGACGATGCAAGCTACCTCAGGAACTCCTGTTGTGCCACTGCTTCAGTATCTTCTCCTTCCATCTTCTCGGACCCCATCTCCTCAGTTTCATCCTCCGCCAAAATGGTCACTCTTAGGAATCTTACTGAACATTTGTGCAAGGGAGAGTAGGGTTGATAACAACGAAAACACAATCCTTTTTCTCTCTCTACATACTCCTGGTACGACAAATTGCGGCTATTTCGTGAAGAGCTTCCTGCACCAACAAGATTATTTGTTGATCCCCTGAAAATTTCGTGCTCCATTGATTGGTAGATGACCCCCAGTTGCTCGATTCCCCTCTCGTTTTTGCATTGCCGAACACGTGGGGGTTGGTTCCCTACAAGCGCATGTGTTTGTGACACAGAATTGGACCCAACCTTAAGCCCACTTGATTTAGGCCCAAGGACAAAGCTGTTTGTCCCAGTGTCGTTAAAGGCACAAGGGACACTAAGGCGCAAAGGGTCATAGGGCTAGACTTACGCCTTAAGGCGCAAGCCTGATGAAAGTGAGGCGCAAATTGTAAAAAAAAAAATATAAGTATCTAATCAACTAAAACATAGAGAAATCATTGAAAATATATATATATATATATATAAAAGCAATTACAATAATACAAATTAATTTGTTTATCAAAATTTGAAGTCAACCACAAGATATATCTTATTTTATTAAATAAATATTGTACAGTTTGATTTCGGGTTGGGTGAGTCAATCGGGTTAAGATTTTCTCACTCATTTTTATGAGATGCACCTAGGCGTATCTAAAAGGCGCGAGCCTTTGTGCCTAGGCGCTCGCCTGATGAAGGTCGCCTGGCCTGACCCTTAATGAACCGCAGTGGTCTGAGCCTGAGCCTGAGGCGCGCCTTTGACAACTATGGACTTGTTGCCTCAACGCTGCCAAAAACTCAAATGGATTAGCGCTACCACGCTCCGAAAATCTCTTGAACATTTCCATCGGGAGATTTTCTCATGTTAGATCGAGGACTTTCATCCTCAACCACCTAAACCAATGAATGGCGGTTCCTTCCATACTCGCCATTGCTAGCGGGGCTTTCATTTTAGCTCTAGTGCAAATTGTGCAATAGATCTCAAAAAAATGCTTAGCTCTTGTTACCCATCCAACGGGATCGACACCATCGAAAAATGGTAGCTCCACTCTTTTCAACATCATTTTTCGTTCGTTCCCATCATCATAATCTCCAAGCCCTATCCTACTATGCTCTTGGCCTCCTGTTATGGCATTCATAAGTGGGTTGGATACCAGGGTAGCAATTTTGACGGGCTCCCTGGGTCTTCTCCTCTCTGAAGCATTATTAATATCGGGTTCCGACACATGTGAATCGGCCCCATCGTTCAATGGATTTTTTCCCTTCATACACCTCAACATGTAATCACGGAATTCATCCATGGCCTCCAACTTCTGGTTCTAACTATCTATTGCTGTGAACTTATTAGAAATCACCTCCAACTCCTCTCCTATTGTTTGCAACCAGGAAGAAATTTGCTCCACCTCCAACATTAGTCCCTTCACTTCACCCTCCACCTTTCCATCATTGTTTTCAAGGTTCTCAATCCTTGTCTCCATTCTCGTGGTTGCCATCCTTTCGTAGAGATCCGGCAGGTCGGACCAAATTTGTTAAGTTCACAAATTGTTTCAAGATGAATTTGCAAATGGGATTCAGAAAGAATCGATAACTGAATTAATTCTAATTTTGGATTGCAAAGAAAAGAGTACTATAATATTGTTTATAGGAATAAACCCTTACATCACCAGCTCTCTGCTGGGATCACAATTCACAAAAAAACATGTTAAACCAAAAAATACCCCCCTCTTATAATGATCTCCCCTCATATAACTCCTCTATACATTCCAATAATTTTCTATTACAATTCATAACTAATTACTGCCACATCACATGTTAGAATGTTAGTGGTCCCCCTCGCTCCCAGGTTTCTGCATGCCTTTGTTCTTCTTCCTGTTGTAAAGAAGCTGCACTGGAGGTCTTGAAATTTCGTGGGCTGCTCTAGTATCCTCAGGCCCATCCTCCACTTCAATGACACCCTGCTTCTCCCTTGCAACTTGGTCGCTAACAAGTTTTTGCTTTTATGCAGTTTAGATTCGAGGCTTCCAAAAGATCTCCCTTCTGATCTTCAATAGGTCTGATGCAAGGTACCTCAGGAACTCCTTTTCCCATTAGTCTTTTGTTTTCATGTGCAAAATAAAAAACAAATGACACAACAAAAGAACTACGATGCTTGCACTCACATTTCAGGTATTTTACACAACAATCCCATTATGTTTTTTGAGATTTTTTTTTTTAACTTAAATTTTGACTTCTATTTTCCTTTATTGAATCAATGGCTTGCTTATCTGGGTCTCTCTTCAAAATGGTATATTTGGGATTGAGTTGTTGTGCTTGCAGTTAAGTGAGTAGGTGAAACATTATCTGCTAAGTTGAAGTGGCATGTTTATGAAAAATTAGATGCTAAGTTTATGAAAAATTTAGATGCTATGCTTTCAAAATTAAGTAGAAGTATTACTGTTACGAAAATTCTCCAAGTCTTGTTACTGTTGAACAATCTATCAATTTTGATTTTTCTAAATATGGGTTTGTACTTGTCCCACGAGTAGTGTTTAATGTGTGTTAATGGGTGCTATTTTGTTTCTATTTTTCCTGAGAAATTTTAGTTCTATTTTTTTGTTTAGCCTAATGGTAATCCAATTCTCTCCCCACTCATGTGAGCGGGGTTTAATCCAAAATCTCTTGTTTTCAACACAAAAGGTTTTACCAACTCAACTAGATGGCACCCACATTTTTTCGTTTAGCCTAATGGCACCCCTATTCCCTACCCACCATGTGAGCGAAGTTCGAACTCCAGATCTCTTATTGTCAACTTAAGAGATTTACCAACTCAACTAGATGACACCCACATGAAATTTTACTTCTTTGATACTGTTAGGATTAAGGTTATGAATTTTTTCTGGGTTTTCCTAGTTGTAGGACTTGTACTGAATTCTGTGGTTGCTTACCGAGTTTGAATTTTACTTTATATGTTGAGATTTGCAAGTTGCTACCATGTAAGCTTCTGATAGGAATTATCTGCATTGTTGAACTAGACTATCTGACTATTATTAGATAGGACATGGTATAAATTGCAAGTGTTTGTTTTGAAAGCTCTTCAGTTGACAATGAAAACAACTACTTTCTTCAAACGAAAGTAAAATTAAATTATTTGCCATATGGAATTGGCTTTCCTTATGGACCTTTTGGCAGATAAACAAATGGGAAAAATATAATTGATCTTCTTGGTGATCAACTTCCTGGCTTGATTCCACATTTTTGCATATCCTTCAACTAAAGGAATCAAAATTGTTCATGGTGTTGATTAGTAAGACAGAATGGTACTGTTTATTCTAAGTTCAGTTTGTGCTGGCGTGCTGCACAGGGAATCAACAATCAGGAGATAAGTGAGACTTATTTCAAATTCTACTTAGCATTGAATCTCCTGACGCTGCCTTTTTTTTTCAAATAGCTGATGATTTTTGTCCAAGGCCATGTAATGAGTCGAATGAACAAATAAGAAAGTTTGAGGAAGTGATATTCCCAGAATTAGAAAAGAAATTGGGTTGCTAAATCTGGCAAAGTACTTATTTGTTGTGGGAGTAGGAGGAAATGATTATACATTCAATTATTTTCAGTCAAATTCTTGTACCAGTACCATTTTATATAAAGGCTTTGAGAACCATTATTATAAGCTGTCTGTAGGATAAATAACTGTTGAATGTTTAAGCTTTCACTGTTTTAGAGGAAAAAAGGCAGGGAAAATCTGAAAGGATCTGATTTGATCAAGTTGCACATCTCAAACCCTCTGGTGGAGGTTTAGCTGCAACTCAATGTAAGCCCCATTTCGTTCATGTGGTCCTATCTAAATTTTTCTGATATGAACTTCTTTTTGACCTGTTGTAGAGTAATAGCTATAACTTTTTGGGAGTGTAATTCTTTTAATGATGATAATATTCTTTCATGTACTGTGCCTGCTCACCGTGCCAGCATACGTAGTCCCATCAAGATGCTAAATAGCAGAACTAGGGTGCTTCATCACTATCTTGTGGCAATGCAGAAAGGTATGGAGTATTTTTAATAGCACATTTCAACTTTGTGTATGTATACGCATGTTTCACATCGTTGGTCTCCAATTTTCAGAAGTCCCTATGGTATGTATGATACATGCATACAAACTCTCTACAACTTTAGTATAGTCTACTTTTGGTTTAATTTTATTTCAAATAAAGTTGTTAAGCGTATGAGTAAGTTAATAAGCAGAGAGGACAGTTGCAAAATGCTGGATTTGATAGAGGAAGGAAGAGGAGTGGAGGTGGATTGGAAAATGATGGTGGGGATGGTGATCATATGAAAGAATGGAAATTCAAATAGTAGTAATGTTGATATTGAACCCGGGTGTTGGTGATGGTAAAGAGAATGCGAGTTCCACTATTGAGGCGTTTGATGCAAGTTGCAATAAAAAAAATAAAGGTGGTTAGAAAACCGATACTGTTGTTACCAAGGTTTCACGACCGGACCCAAAGTAAAAGATAACAAAGAAGAATCGAGTTTAGTATGGTTCACCTCATGAGTCCAAATTGGACTTCACAGATCCTACAATTGGATATGCAATCCTATTGAGGTTGAGGAAGCAAATCATGGTGAAGATGGATGCCCATTCTATATTGCCTCTATTTACACTTTTCGCACAGGTTAGTTAGAAACTAACCAAATGTATTTTTTTCCCACAAAATCAATATTAAATATCTTGCATGATCTGTTATATTAATAATTAACAAAAGTTTGATTCGTAAAATACATAGCAATTTAAACTAAATTGATTTGAGTTGATTTCTGTTTTAACATAGTACTGCAGTATCTAAGTGCTATTGAATTATAAATTATAAGTATTAAATACTACAATTTGTTTTCAACAAGTATGAAGTGAACCTCTCAACTATGCAAGAGAGAGCTGTTGGAGGTGGTGATATATGGGAACAGGCAATATCAGCTCTCAGAGAGGCTCTGGATGGCAAGGGATGGGATAATCAAGTTGATGAAGATCGTGGTCCGTTTTGAGGTCCAAATATTGATCCGAAGATTAAGGATGCTTTTGGAATGAAGTGGGAGTGCTCAACCATACAGGCAAGCCTTAATCATTTGAACTTAATATCTATTCAGAATTTTTGATCTGGGTTACGACTGATGGAAAATTTTAAGACTGCTTCAGCATGTTGTAAATGAGAAAATCAACATATTTGCTTATATGGATTTGTTTGTAGTAGTGAAACTGTTAAATTGGCCGATAATTTCTTATCTATTCTATAATATACTATTATAATCCTAAATCCAATAGAGCCCTCCCCTTGATTCAAGGAGTTTCAGCCAATCAAATTTTTCTCTAAATTATTATTTTTAATTTTGGTTTTAATTAATACAAGGAAATTAATTGGACTTATTAAATTGAACATAGAATCTGTCTATCTATATCTTATTATATTTCAAATACATGCAAACCTCTAATATTCATTCTTAGAGTCATGAACAACTTTCCTTGATTTGAGGAGAATATTTAATTCCCACAATATAATTATTAAATATTTTATGAACTATTAAATGTTTTTGGGAAATTCATTTAATGAAATTAAACATGAAAAAATTATTTTGTAGATTAAAGGGTTGATTTGAATGGCTATGGAGCAGCGAATCAGACAAAATTCAATTAAATTTTTGTAAAATTAAATAAAACACTTCATCCGTTGAACAACCCGTTCATATTCAATTCAGTTTTTGATAAAGCATGCTTTCATAGTCAATCTTTGATGCACTTACATCATGGAGAAGTAGAAACGAATCGTTTATGATTGTGTGTTTAAAAGTTGGGTCTCACCAACAATTGCCTCTTCGATTACCAATTGAAGAGCAGGTCAACGATGGACATGATGAGAAACGTCATGTCATGTTTCTTCTCTTTTAATTTCACAACACGCAGACACATATACACAAAGTCAGTGATGAAGGACGAATTAACAATCCCTAATTGAAGAATTTTATGAACATAGTATCAACGATGATGATTCAATGTCGTGAAGGACCTCTAGATGTAATACCCAATTATCATTTCCACCATCAAAATCACAATGTCGGAATAAAGCCGTGCGTTGTCATCTCAAGCCTCGCCTCCATTGGACGGCTGACCTTAACGATCAATTGGTCGATGCAGTCACTCTGGCGGTTGTTCCAGTATGTTCTTATTATTCTCTCTACTTTTACAATATATTTCTTTCTTCTTTTGTCTCTTGTGCGTTGGATCACATATTTGCATAGAAGCTCTGGACCGTGGTTGGCTCTCTCTATGTTATTGATTAATTGACGGCTTTGATTATTGGCATATGTTCTATGTTAACTCATTCCATCTGCTTATACTAATATTTTCGATGGCTATAACTATGTTATTGATTATTGACAACCTCAGATTATAACAATTCGTGTCAGTGCGAAATCCTTGACGACATTAAGTTGCACCTCTCCATCACTAGATAGGGTCCCTACCTTCAAAACGGTGCGTTTTAATGCTCAATCCTGTTTGCTTATTTCATTATGGATGCGAAGTTTCGATTATGGTGGACTTTCATGTTAATTGGATTCTATGATTAGTTAATTTTGTTCTGATTTGTGGATTTATTGTTGTTCGGAGTGGTCATTTTTAGTATCATTGATCAAATTATTGATTCCCCCCTTGTTTGCAGAACCTTCTCCTTTGCATACCACTATGATTGTGGAGAAATGCACGTTTAAACTGGTTCGTGAGTATAAGCACATTTGTGCCAAGGCAGCAAGCTTTTTTCAACCTTTTTAGTTGCATTTTTCTTTTTTTTTTTGTGATGTATCTGCGTTTTTGTTATAGACTTGTGTGAGTTGGAGTTTTCCAATCTGTCTTATATTTAGAGTTTGTATATAATCTCCCATTTGAATCCATATAGTTAAACAATCTTTATATATTTAGGATATGAGGTTCGATATCCTTATTCCAATTAGCCTTTATTATTTTATAGTCATTTATCAAAATAATTGAGGCATCATGCTAAATAGAGAAGAGCCCAACTTGGTGTCCTTAATTTCATTCATAGTAAATGGTTAGAGTGGAATAGGGTATTATTTGTTGCTATTTGATTCAGACATGGTCACATGATAGACAATGTTGGCTTGATTATTACCATAATAATCGGTGCATGAGAGAGATGTTCAAGAGCTATTGCCAGCCTTTGGGTATGTTTGATTGGTGCTTGTTGACACACCACTAGGCACTACACTTTGGGCTATTCTACTGTCATGTTACCAAAATACATTTCCTCACAAACTATCCATTTTGTTTTCTTGAGCTGACATCGATGTTCAGACCCTGCATGTGGGGGTTACAAATTATATTGGTTCAAATGATAACACAAATCTCAGTGTCAGGAAAACTATATAAAGATGCAATTTCGGTGGTGGCAAAAATCAAATCAATTAGAAATAAAAGTTGTAGGGGTGGAAGAAAAGAGAAAGTTAAACGAGTGTTTTTACTTGGGATTTTGTGAAATGTCTATCTATCATAAACCGTCCTTAATAATAATTTACGATTGTGGATATTTTAATAATACTTATTTTATTAAAATATATATTTAAAGTAAATTTTGGACCACGAATAGATAATTATAATAACAATTTTAGTTCAAGCATATATATAAAGTATATTATGCCTATATAGGCCTTAAAAGTGTTACGAAGTGAATATATAACTAAGAAGTGTTCTATTCAACAATTCTCGCCATTTAGAGATAATAATTTTGAAGCCTCCAAAGAGATTTTTGAGAAAAGACGAAGCATATTAAGTGAGCATAGCATCAGAACTCAACAGAGTTTCTTCTTTCTTTTACTCCATTAATGTTTTGCTTATCATTGATTATTTATTTAGAGTTTTTGAGCATATGTAGTAACTAAACTCTTAATCTTAGGTTATGATGAAACCCAATATTTTGAGTTTATAAATTGATTTTTCTTATAATCTGTGTGGTGCTTAGGCTTATATATTGAATTTTGTTTCTTAATGCGTAAAATTGATTTGGTAAACTTACTTGAACTTGAAAAAAGAATTTTAGGTTTAGCTTTAGAGTTAAAAGCATGCGATCTCTTCTTAAAGATTTCTTTACAGGATGGAAATGTGCCTGTATCACGTGTGTATCCATATTTGGAACCTGATCTTAATGAATTCGACGTTAATTAATTGACATAAAAATATAGTTAATTAATTTACTCTGAATATTTGACATGCCATCAAAATAGACTTGTGGATATCTTAGTATCTAAGGTTAATAAGTCAATTTATTAAATGACTGTAGGAAAATCAATTCATATGTAGAATAATATTAGTTGGATTCACAACCCTGAGTGTCTTATTCTCATTGATTACCTTTGAAATTTTCATAGTTATTTTTATTTTCTTTAGCTTTAGTTTAAATTTAATTCAAAGTAATATTTAATTTCAATTAAATACTCATATGCAGTAGTCTTAATAATTATTAGCGTAGGTAATAAGTCCTCGAGGGATTGATACTTTTATACTAATTGAGCATTACGTGCGTTTATGTAACGTGTGAAAATCACGATAAATAAATATACACACAAACATAAAAACAAGCACTACGTGTTTTCAATGGTTATTAAAACACGTAATGCATCTTATTTTCAATTTATTACAAGTGTAATTCAGTATTAATTACTAGTCAAATTTAAATAAATAAATTTGTGTTTTCAGAATATCATGAGATGCTTTTTGTCCAACATTGTTGTGCCTATAATCCCTGTCATTCAAAAATAATTTAAATTTTTGAATTATAATTGTTGGTGGTATTTTCAGGTCCTATGATATTTTAAGTAATACGGCATGGGTAAAAAGGGTAAACTCCATTGTTGATCAAAATCATTAATACCGACCCGACCACATGAGTTAGGGGCCGAGCACTTTATGATCGGCAAACCGACCACTTAAGATCGGATGACCGGGCATTATCAGATCGATAACAACATTCTCAGTTCAAAAGACCATTGTGACCGACCTCATGAAGACCGAGAATATGGCGGGATATGCTCCAAAAGATAAGACATCCTATTTTTACGGATAAGAAGATAAGTTATCCCATTTTCATAGGGAAAGGTTGATAAGTCAGTGTCCTAAAAGGATATAAGAAGTGAATTTAGTTTTAAACTAGGAATCCTTATAAGAAAAGGAATTTGATTTCTTTACTAGTATAAATAGAAGAGGACGGTATACGTGAGAGGCATCAGAATCATTATCACCAAACTTGTAAACTCGAGAGATATCAGAGAAGCATATCTCAGTAATAAAAGTATCATTCAATTTGTGTCTGTGGACGTAGGTTGGATCTAATCCGCCGAACCACGTTAAATCTCTTTTTCGATTGGCGTATTTATCCGTCTTTTGCTAAGTTTGCTTTTGGTTCCCCCCATAACCGAACAAATTCACTATTGAGGGAGGATTGTCTCGGGAGTAAATATTCAATATTATCTTGAAACCAAAATCCGTCGTCAACAATTGGTGCCGTCTGTGGGGACTTCCAACAAAAGCAGCTCGTGTATTAAGACGATGGCAGAATGAGGAAATCGCCAATCGTCGGGGAGTCCAACAGCAGAATGGATGGAGAAAATAGAGGAAATATGAGGAAAAGAAAGGGAGGAAAATCAAAACCTGTTGAAGTCCATGATGAACATATTGGAGATGATGGAAGAGACGATTAATGAGAGGCTTGAAGCAAGTCAGATGAAGAGACGAAATAGCGGAAGGAAAAAGGGTCACAGATGTGAGTGATAACGATGAAAAATGAGGAAGGGTCCCTACGGGATGAGGTCCGTAGTGGTAGAAAAAAAATTTACAAACGGAGGATACGTGGAAGAAGAAGAATAAGGGAGACAGTCGCCAGATTCTTCCCATGATGGCCCCCACGACACCAGAATGGGAGATAGGAAACATGGTGAAACTGGATGGGAAGCCTCAAATCATGAGGAACGTCGCACCCGTGGTGACAGACGCGAAGGAGGCCGCAGGAGGCGGCATAGTGATGCAGATGGCAGTATAAAGTCCTGGTTAAGAAAAGAAATGACCAAGTGGGGAGTAAACCCCAAAACTGATACAACAGATACTCGTGACGTCGAGGTTGAATCTCCCTTCACAAAAGAAATAAGGTCGACACAATTCACAAGACGTTTCAACATGCCATCCATGACGCATTACAAAGGCAATTCAGATCCAAAGTCCCATATTGAAAGTTTCATCCTATTGATGGAGGTCCAAGGGATAGTAGGGGATGCTATTTGCAAAGTATTCCCACTAACCTTGGGCGGGTCTGCCATTATGTGGTTCAGAAGTCTTGGCCCGGGAAGCATCAGTAGCTTCGCTCAACTCAGAAGGTCATTTGTTCGACACTTAAAATGAGTATGCGTCCCAAAGAAGATAATCGGGGAATTGAGGCTCATGAAACAGGGGGACGATGAACCCCTGAAGGCTTTCATTGAGCAGTACCATAACATGATGCTCGAGGTCGGAGGATATGAGTCGCTCGAGGCCTTGGAGAGTTTGAAGGGAGCCTTAAAGATTGGAAAGCTATGGACTCATCTGAGGATCCAGGGTACACCAGATTATGCCACGTTCTGGAAACAGCCCGCGGCCGGCAATTTGTTTTGTTGGAAGATGAGGAGAGAATCACCCGGATGGGAACAGCTATCAGGGAGAGGGACGACGAGAGCAGAAGTTTCTCGCAGGCCAGACAGGAATTCAAAAAACCACCCCCAAGGCGAAGAGAATTCAAACCGGATCTCAGGACAACCATGAAAAGAGAATCTCGACCCAGGTGAACCCTGTGGCCGGGGAGGGGAAGAGGCCATACATTCCTCTGAATAAACCACTAGGGAAAATCGTCATGGAAATCCAGGGAAAAGGTCTCTTAATAGAACCCGATCTTAGGAGATTCCCCCCAGACAGGAGGAATAATAAATATATTGCGTGCATCATAATCTTCGGGGGCATACAACGGACAGATGCCATACTACCTAAGGGAGCAAATGGAAGACCTGGCGCGGAATGGTTATTTGAACAATTACATTAAACATGAAGTTATGGCGGCCAGGCAGAGAGCACATGGCCGACATGTGAATGTTATCGCATGGGGAAAAACACTGGGTGGGGACTCTAACCGGTCAAGGAAAAATTATAGCCGGACTCAGGGATTGGAAGTGTTAGAAACAGAACGGACCTCGAGCATACAATGTGGTCAGTCAGTACCAATAATGTTCATGGATGAGGATGCTCGAGGGGTAATTTTCCCCCATGATGATGCATTAATAATCAAGGCGACAATCGGCGGTTCTGAGGTAGACAAAATCCAAGTGGATCTCGGGAGTGCGGTGGATATAATCTCCAAGTAGGTTTTGGAAGGCCTTGGTGTGGAATATGCGGCTCTAACCGACGATGGGACTCCCCTATACGACTTTGGGGGCTCAACGGTCGTCCCATTAGGAATGATACAATTGGCAATGACGATTGGAACCCGTCCCCGTCCTCGGACGATTATGATAAATTTCACGGCGGTGGATTGGCATGAGCAGTTACCAAGTCATTGTTGGTCGGCCTTTTATGATGAAGACAAAAGCTGCTGCAATGTCTTGCTATTACTTAAAGTTGAAATTCCCAACCCGGGAGGGATTGGAATAGCGTACGGGAGCCAGAAGGTGCCTCGGAGCTGTTTCGCCACCCTCTCAAAGGAAACCCTTTGCATTGAAGCAGGTACCCGGAAAAGACAAGAGAACGAAGACGATGGAGAGAGAAGCAAGTCAAGATCCGGGTCATCGGCCAAAGAAGGCTGCCCGGCTAGGGGCAGTTGAAGAATTAGAGATGATGGAACTTTTCGGACCTGGAAAGAATGTAAAAATAATGGGAGACTTAGACGAGGTTTTGAAAGCAGGGATTTGTGAAGTGTCTAAAGGAGTACATGTATGAGTTTTTAGGGGTGAATCCGGGTAACGCAGGCGGAAGCGGTGATGAAAATCCGATTTTCAGATTTCAAAACTTTTTCTCGGATTAATTAAATAAACCTATTTATTTAATTACCCAATATTCCAAATTATGAAATAAAATTTCAAATGAATCATATTTCAAGTGAAATTACCAAATTACCCTTATATGGTATTTTGTCCATTTAGTCCGAAATTGATCCAATCAATTTTGAATGATTCTAAATCATTTCTAAGATGAACTTAGCATGTTCAAAACATCAAAACACCAAAAAACCGCAAGAATCCCCAAATTTCTTATCAAGGCCGTGAGCCTCCATTAGGTTCCATTTTGTGCATTTTGCACTTTCATGCTTCAAGACATATCCAAATGATATCCAATCAACATGAAACTTATATGCATCATATACACACATAAATACACAACATATATGAAAACCCCCAAATTTGGAATTAGTTAAGAACCCTAATTTTTCAATTTCCACAAATTGGACAAATTAGACCAAATACATTAAATCAATTACTTCAATCATCATTCTTCCATCCAATTCAAGTCTCAACACAATGAAAACAACTCAAGATCAAATCTAGGTCATTTAAGAGTGGGTCAACAACTCTAGATTAGCAACATGGTTTCCAAAACTTTTTTTTTTTTTGGAAAAGATTACAAGTATATTCCAAAAGATATTTTTAGTACAATTGTACAAGGGGCATCCCCCAGGAAAACGCTAAAATTCCAAAACCTTAAAAGAATAGTTACAACTACAATAGTCACAACACTTCCTTCATTACACATGTTTCACACTTCTCCAAAACTTCCATCATCAAAAACCACAAGAAACAAAGAAAGAAACATCCTAAGAATATCATATATTAAAGCCTAGAACCTAAGGAACATATTCCTTACTAATAGCAAGTTTGAAAAACTTACTAAATTCCAAGCTTTTTGAATTTTTCTTTATTTCTCAAGCTTTCTTTTGGTTTCTTCAATGGTGTCTTTCTTTTGTAAAAGTGTATTAGGTTAAACTAAATGAAAAGCAAATGAAAAAAATTTATACTTGTGTAAATTAAGCCTTGGCCGAAAATCATAAGCTTTAAATTACAAGTTTTCATTTCAATTTCATTACAAAAGCATTTGTTATCTTAATACAAATATCTAAAACACCTTTATAGATATTTATTTAAGTCAACAATTGCAACTAACATCATTTACTTTAAATATCCTAACATAAGATATTTATATTTTAATTAATTTAATCATTTAACAATTAATTAATTAATTAATTAATCAAATACAAATATATTAAAATATATGTATAATATTTACATTAAATATTAAAAACATATATTCATTTAGGATATAAGTCAAATATCTCAATTTGACTATTAATTAATGTGTATTTAAATTAATCAAGTATTAAAGTAAATACACAATAATTAAGCAAATGACTATCGGGTCTCTTTAGCATGTATCTTGCGTTTAACCATTAAACGACTTTATAAATAATCAATATTATTTATTTATGTTTCTCTAGTGCTCAACGAGTATGTTTCATTATTGAGACTCTCTAGGTTCAGGTATATCCGTCACGAAATCAAATTTCGTGTCCATAATCTATCCACCCGTAGATTATGACGATCACGGATAATCTCGCTGAACCATACAGGTCGAGGTCATGGAAAATGTATAATTCCTCCGTCACAGGTATCCGGATAAATCCCAGAGATATAGATGTAAACGTCAAATCTCTATCGGGATTATCCAGTCGACTATTCTATTAGCAATCTCCAAAGAATGTTTAGAACTAGCTTCTAAACTTACCACGGGCCCATGGTTTTATCTGATTGCTAATCATATGGACTACATATGCTCTGATACACAGAACTGACGGATCCTATCTTGATACACATAGGACACCATGAGGATCTATCTACACCCAACGAACATGCGGAGGTCTGATCTAAATAGATCGGTGACGTGACTGCCGTCTAAGTGTAGAAGATGTCTCATGTGCCCACAATGGCATCTCAAGTCTAAGAATCACAAGTGCTACTCAACCAAGAAGATTCTTATTGACGCTGGTGTACCATCCATTAAGAATCTTCGGTGAGTCGTTCAGTGTTTATCCGCTATAAAACCTACACGTCTATATACTAGTCTCCAAGACTTATGGTTCATTGAGAAACCATTGGAATAATATATTCTAGTATACGACATGTACCGGTCTCAACGGGTTTACTATACTGACCAAGTAGTGTAAACCTTGACCAAGAACTGTCTGAGAATGACAACGTCAGGATACTTCTCAATGTCCGTTGTGACGCTTTTGCAACTATATTCATGACTAATCATTCTAGGGTCATTACGTCTTTACCATATAGAAAGATAGATAATATTATAGAAACTGCATATATTATTCATAATAATAATGTTTTACAGAAGTATTTAGCAGAAATACAACCGGGAATTGGCGCTCTGAGCACCAAACCCAACAAAATCTCCCACTTGCTCTAGTGCCAATATCGATTGTATCTAATACCCATCGACTCCACGTGTTATCAAACAACTTCGGAGGTATGGCCTTCGTCAGCGGGTCTGCTACATTATCTTCACTCGGTACCTTGCACACGACAATATCCCCTCGCGAAACGATCTCTCGAATGATGTGGTACTTGCGTTCCACATGCTTCGACTTCTGATGCGCCCTCGGTTCCTTTGCTTACGCAATGGCTCCAGTATTATCACAGTATAACGGAATCGCATTCTCAATACTTGGGACAACTCCCAATTCTGTGATAAAATTCTTTATCCACGCATCCTCTTTTGCAGCTTCAGAAGCTGCAATATATTCCGCCTCAGTGGTGGAATCAGCTATCGATCCCTGTTTGGAACTCTTCCAACAAACTGCACCTCCGTTAAGGGTAAAGACAAATCCAGATGTAGACTTTCTATCATCGGGATCCGATTGGAAATCGGAGTCTGTATACCCATTAACCTGCAGTTCGTTCCTCCATATATAAACAACTTATCCTTAGTACCTTTAAGATACTTTAGGATATGTTTAATGGCCATCCAATGGTCATTACCTGGATTGGACTGATATCGACTAGTTACGCTAACAGCGAAACTGATATCAGGCCTCGTACATAACATGGCATACATTATGCTACCCAAACACGAAGCATAAGGTTGGTTAGACATTCTAACCTTCTCATCTTCTGTTTGTGGACACATCTTCTTAGAAAGATGAATCCCATGTCTGAACGGTATGTTTGCTGTCTTACAGTTACCAAAGCTATACCGTTCCAAGATCTTATCTACGTACGTTGATTGGGATAAACCCAATCAGCCTCATTTGTCTATCTCTATAGAGTTTTATCCCTAAAACATAGGAAGCTTCTCCCAGGTCCTTCATGGAGAAATTCTTACAGAGGTACGCTTTCACGCTTGCAACATACCTAAATCATTCCCAATGATTAGGATGTCATCAACATTATAGGACTAAAAATACGACCATGCTCCCACTGGCCTTCTGATACACACAGGATTCTTCCGAATTCTTGAGAAAACCAGACGATCTAATAATCTCATCGAATCGAAGATTCCAACTTCGTGAGCTTGTTTAAGTCCATAAATGGACTTCTTAAGCTTAATACCAGAGTGCTGGACGTGAAACCTTCCGGCTGTTCCATATAGATTTCTTCATCAAGAAATCCATTTAGAAAAGCCGTTTTGACATCCATTTGCCAAATCTCATAGTCATAATATGCAGCTATAGAAAGCAAAATCCGGATAGACTTAAGCATTGCTACCGGCGAAAAAGTTTCATCGTAGTCGACGCCAGGTCGCTGCGTGTAACCTTTTGCTACCAGTCGGGCCTTGTAAGTTTCAACCTTACCGTCAGGCCCGCGCTTCCTCTTGTAAACCCATTTACAACCGATAGGAACAATTCCTTCGGGAAGCGGAATCAAGTCCCAAACTTGATTTTCATGCATTGAGTCTATCTCGGATTTCATGGCACTTTGCCATTTCACGGAGTCGATGTCCAACATCGATTCTCTATAGGTGAAAGGATCTGTCTCTTCAACTAAGAGAACATCCAGACTCTTTTCTTGTATCAAATACAAGCGTTCAGGAGGTCTAGATACCCTTTCCGACCGACGGAGTGTGTGTGTTGAAGGTCCTTCATCTTCTTGAACTTCAGGTTCCTCCGTTGGTTCGTTGTTTTCAGGTTGGACTTCATCAAGCTCAACCTGTCTATGATTACCACCTTCTGACAAAAATTCTACTTCTAGAAATTTTACGAAGCGAGCTACGAACACATTTCGATGCTCGGTATCATAGAACAGATACCCCCCGTATTCGAGGGATATCCAACAAACCTAAACTTTTTCCCTCGAGGCGAAAGCTTACTTTGCTGAGTAACCCTGACATAGGCAGGAAACCCCAAACCTTAATATAATTAAGATTCGATCTCCTACCGAACCATATCTCATACGGTGTCGTAGGAACAACCTTTGAAGGAATCTTATTCAAAAGATGTGCGGCAGTTAAGAGACAGTAGCCCCATAAGTAATAGGGCAAATCTGTGAAACTCAACATCGATCGGACCATATCCAATAAAGTCCGATTTCTCCTTTCAGATACACCATTGTGCTGTGGTGTACCTGGAGGAGTATATTGAGCGAGAATCCCATTCTCCTTCATATAATCCATGAACTCACCACTCATATATTCGCCGCCTCGATCTGATCGAAGGCATTTAATATATTTACCAGTTTGTTTTTCTACTTCATTTCGGAACTCTTTGAACTTTTCAAAGGTTTCCGATTTATGTCGCATCAAATACACATAACCGTACCGTGATAAATCATCGGTAAAGGTAACGAAGTACGAATAACCACTGTGAGCAGTTTGACTTAGTGGACCACATACATCAGAATGTACGAGTTCCAGTAAGTTAGTGGCGCGGTGTCCAACACCAGAAAATAGGGCTTTGGTCATCTTACCCTGAATACAGGATTCACAAGTTGGATAGGACTCAATGGTAAGATCTGATATCAAACCATTCCTAACTAATTGGGTAAGGCGTTTAACGCCAATGTGACCAAGTCTCATATGTCAAAGTTCAGTATTATTAACTACAGGTAAACTACGTTTATTAACTCCAGTATTTAATATATCTTTTGAAGTTTGCAATGTATAATGACCATGCTGGTTTGGACAACTAAGGATCTGAATATTATTTTTATCATATAAATACAAAGAACTATTCTTAATATTAATACAATAGCCTTCTGTATCCAATACAAAAAGTGATATAATATTAGCGACACATCCCGGTACAAAATGACAGTCATATAACAAAGTGTCGCATTCGGCAATGAGATCTCGCATACTCCCACTGCAACTGCATCCAAAGAGTCTCCACTCCCGAACCACAACTGCATCTCTCCAGGCTTCAGTTTCCTACTTTCCTTCAGCACCTGCAACGAATTGCAAATGTGAATGGGACAAGCAGAATCTAAAATCCAGCTGGATGTAACGGCTTCACAAGCCAAAGATAAATCAATAACTGGAAAAACAAAAGTACCTGATGTAGAAGCTCTGTCTCTCCTCACTTGGGCAATGTAATCAGGACAGTTCCTTTTCCAGTGCCCAACTTTGCCGCAGTGGTGGCATTTGTCTTCAGAAGCCCTTTTGGGCTTTGCAATCTTCGCCTGTTGTTGAGGACCAAAAGCCTTCTTCTTCTTCTTGCCTTTCTTGTTCTTTCCCTTGGACCATCCTTGGGAAGAAGCCGAAAGAGAAGTAGTTCTAGGAGGGCGAGTCGGTACTCCCTTCTTAAGGTCCTCTTCTGCCGTGAGCAACATCCTATGTAGCTCCTGGTAGGTACAGACAGTCCCGTGCATGTTGAAGTACATCACGAACTGGCGAAATGAAGCTGGCAGTGAACCAAGAATGACACTCCTACCGAGAATGTCATTCAAGATGAGATTATGTTGCCTCAATTGATCGATCAAATCGATCATCTGAAGAACATGTGGGCTGACACTCTGCCCCTCATCCAGACGCGCATGGAACAGTTCCATGGCGACTTGGTGAACAATAACTTGTTCCTGGTTCTCAAACGATTGTCTCAATCGCGTCATCATACTATAGGAATCTAACATATCATAGTACTGTTGCTTGAGTTTCGGAGACAGTGAACTAAGGATGTATGATTTAACCCTTAAATCATCATCCTTCCAAGTTTCAAAAACTTGGCGTTCCTCCTCTGAAGCATCCTCGCCCACTGCAAGGGGCAACGGACCCTTAAGAACATAACCCAGCTTCTCGGAATCGAGGACAATCCTCAAATCCAATTCTCAGTCTGCAAAGTTCTCAGCGCCTTTCAGTTTGTTCGCATCAAGCATACGCGCAAACTGATTTGTGGATTGTGCCGCCATCGCCAATCTATCATATAGATCACGAAAAACGGTTAGCAGAAATTAAGCAGTTTCATATAATATCAAAAGCATAAACTAGATCATGGATTTTTAATCTAATATGCCCCTCCCACTAAATCATGCAATACTATAATCCCAAAACAGAATACAAATATTTAATAATTAAATTAAATACTAATAGTGAAAATTGGATCCCGTGAATATATTTCGGCTCACAGCAGAGGCACGGTCTGTAGGGGTTATTAGGGGGTGAATCCGGTAACGCAACGGAAGCAGTGAAAATCCGATTTTCAGATTTCAAAAATTTTTCTCGAATAAATTAAATAAACATATTTATTTAATATTCCAATAATCAAATTATGAAAATAAATTCAATAAAACAATTTTAAGTGAATTTACCAAATTACCCTTGCTTTGTATTTTTGTCTGTTTTAGTCCGAAATTGATCCAATCAATTTTGATTGATTCTAAATCATTTCTAAGATGAACTTAGCATGTTCAAAACATCAAAAAACCAAAACCACAAGAATCCCTAAATTTCTATGCCAATGCCGTGAGCACCATATGGTGCCTATTTTGACCATTTGGTCATTTCATGCTTCAAAACTCATCCAAATGAAATCCAATCAACATGAAACTTTATATGCATCATATACACACATAAATACACAACATATATGAAAAGCCCCAAATTTGGAATTAGTTAAGAACCCTAATTTTTCAATTTCCACAAATTGGACAAATTAGACCAAATGCATTAAATCAATTACTTCAATCATCATTCTTCCATCCAATCCAAGTCTCAACACAATGAAACAACTCAAGATCAAATCTAGGTCATTTAAGAGTGGGTCAACAACTCTAGATTAGCAACATGGTTTCATAAACCTTAAAAGAATGTTTACAACTACACTAGTCACAAACTTCCTTCATCATACATGCTTTACACCTTCACCAAACTTCCATCAACAAAAACAAAAAGAAATAAAGAAAGAAATAATCTAAGAACATCACATGTTGAAGCCTAGAACCTAAGGAACAATTTCCTCTCTAAAAGCAAGTTTGAAAAACTTACTAAATTCCAAGCTATCTTTGATATGTCTTTCTTTTCTCAAGCTTTCTTTAGTCTTCTTCAATGGAGTTTATTTGGTAAAGTGAATTAGGTTAAGTGTATCATGAAATGAAAATCAATTTATACTTGCACCAATAAGGCCTTGGCCGAATTTCACATATACAAAATATAAGATTTGTAATTTCATTTTCATTTCAAGCTAATTTAGTCAACTTGCCTAAATATCTAAATAACAACTTTATTAGATATTTATTTAAGTCAACAAAAGCAACTAACATCATTTACTTTAAATATCCTAATGTAAGATATTTATATTTTAATTAATTTAATCATTTAACAATTAAATAATTAATTAATTAATCAAATACAAATATATTAAATATATATATATAATATTTACATTAAATATTAAAATCATATATTTATTTAGGATATAAGTCAAATAACTCATTTTGACTATTAATTAATGTGTATTTAAATTAATCAAGTATTAAATGTTAATACACAATAATTAAGCAAATGACTATCTAGTCCTTTTAGCACGTATCTTGCGTTTAACCTTTAAACGACTTTATAAATAATCAATATTATTTACCATATAGAAAGATAGATTATATTATAGAAACTGCATATATTATTCATAATAATAATGTTTTACAGAAGTATTTAACAGAAATACAACCGGGAATTGGCGCTCTGAGCACCAACCCCAACACGGTCTCGCCTACGTATATTCATCAGGTAGACAACTCATTTGTCAATCATTCACTAATGACTCATAAGTATCCGGTCCTGGTCGTTTCTCGTTGTCGCTGCGAAGGCAGGCCCACAAGGAGACGTACCAAGGTTAAACTCGTCAATGATAAACTCAAGTTACTTACGTAATCCTGACAGCTAGGGCACGTTCAGAATTCCGCTTTTACTTGAATTTACCTAATATCTGATATACATCCGGTATAAATAAATCTTTATCGGCTACATCCTCACAGCAGAGGCACGGTCTCGGATGTAGTCACAAAGAAGTATTCATAAACCGTATTGACAAGATGGACCATATAACATGCATCAAATAAATAATTACATTCAAACCTTATTAATTAGGGATTTTCCGCTAAGTGTCATACACCCTAAATCTAACCAATTTAGATCCTAATAAGCATGCATAAAGTCAAGAAAACATGATTAAACATTGATTCAATGAAGGGTAATCATATTAGGTGGCCTAGAATCAGACTCGCTTTGATACCATTTTGTAGGGGTTTTTAGGGGGTGAATCCGGTAACGCAGCGGAAGCGGTGAAAATCCGATTTTCAGATTTCAAAAATTTTTCTCGGATTAATTAAATAAACCTATTTATTTAATTACCCAATATTCAAATTATGAAATAAAATTTCAAATGAATCATATTCAAGTGAAATTACCAAATTACCCTTATATGGTATTTTGTCCATTTTAGTCCGAAATTGATCCAATCAATTTTGAATGATTCTAAATCATTTCTAAGATGAACTTAGCATGTTCAAAACATCAAAACACCAAAACCACAAGAATCCCCAAATTTCTTATCAAGGCCGTGAGCCTCCATTAGGTTCCATTTTGTGCATTTTGCACTTTCATGCTTCAAGACACATCCAAATGATATCCAATCAACATGAAACTTTATATGCATCATATACACACATAAATACACAAAATATATGAAAACTCCAAAATTTGGAATTAGTTAAGAACCCTAATTTTTCAATTTCCACAAATTGGACAAATTAGACCAAATACATTAAATCAATTACTTCAATCATCATTCTTCCATCCAATTCAAGTCTCAACACAATGAAACAACTCAAGATCAAATCTAGGTCATTTAAGAGTGGGTCAACAACTCTAGATTAGCAACATGGTTTCCAAAACCTTAAAAGAATAGTTACAACTACAATAGTCACAACACTTCCTTCATTACACATGCTTCACACTTCTCCAAAACTTCCATCATCAAAAACCACAAGAAAAAAAGAAAGAAAAATCCTAAGAATATCATATATTAAAGCCTAGAACCTAAGGAACATATTCCTTACTAATAGCAAGTTTGAAAAACTTACTAAATTTCCAAGCTTTTTGAATTTTTCTTTCTTTCTCAAGCTTTCTTTTGGTTTCTTCAATGGTGTCTTTCTTTTGTAAAAGTGTATTAGGTTAAACTAAATGAAAAGCAAATGAAAACAATTTATGCTTGTTTAAATTAAGCCTTGGCCGAAAATCATAAGCTTTAAATTACAAGTTTTCATTTCAATTTCATTACAAAAGCATTTGTTATCTTAATACAAATATCTAAAACACCTTTATAGATATTTATTTAAGTCAACAATTGCAACTAACATCATTTACTTTAAATATCCTAACATAAGATATTTATATTTTAATTAATTTAATCATTTAACAATTAATTAATTAATTAATTAATCAAATACAAATATATTAAATATATGTATAATATTTACATTAAATATTAAAAACATATATTCATTTAGGATATAAGTCAAATATCTCAATTTGACTATTAATTAATGTGTATTTAAATTAATCAAGTATTAAAAGTAAATACACAATAATTAAGCAAATGACTATCGGTCTCTTTAGCATGTATCTTGCGTTTAACCATTAAACGACTTTATAAATAATCAATATTATTTATTTATGTTTCTCTAGTGCTCAACGAGTATGTTTCATTATTGAGACTCTCTAGGTTCAGGTATATCCGTCACGAAATCAAATTTCGTGTCCATAATCTATCCACCCGTAGATTATGACGATCACGGATAATCTCGCTGAACCATACAGGTCGAGGTCATGGCAAATGTATAATTCCTCCGTCACAGGTATCCGGATAAATCCCAGAGATATAGATGTAAACGTCAAATCTCTATCGGGATTATCCAGTCGACTATTCTATTAGCAATCTCCAAAGAATGTTTAGAACTAGCTTCTAAACTTTACCACGGGCCCATGGTTTTATCTGATTGCTAATCATATGGACTACATATGCTCTGATACACAGAACTGACGGATCCTATCTTGATACACATAGGACACCATGAGGATCTATCTACACCCAACGAACATGCGGAGGTCTGATCTAAATAGATCGGTGACGTGACTGCCGTCTAAGTGTAGAAGATGTCTCATGTGCCCACAATGGCATCTCAAGTCTAAGAATCACAAGTGCTACTCAACCCAAGAAGATTCTTATTGACGTTGGTGTACCATCCATTAAGAATCTTCGGTGAGTCGTTCAGTGTTTATCCGCTATAAACACCTACACGTCTATACTAGTCTCCAAGACTTATGGTTCATTGAGAAACCATTGGAATAATATATTCCAGTATACGACATGTACCGGTCTCAACGGGTTTACTATACTGACCAAGTAGTGTAAACCTTGACCAGGAACTGTCTGAGAATGACAACGTCATGATACTTCTCAATGTCCGTTGTGACGCTTTTGCAACTGTACCATGACTAATCATTCTAGGGTCATTACGTCTTTACCATATAGAAAGATAGATTATATTATAGAAACTGCATATATTATTCATAATAATAATGTTTTACAGAAGTATTTAACAGAAATACAACCGGGAATTGGCGCTCTGAGCACCAACCCCAACAGTACCCGGACATCTTCGCATGAGGGTACGACGACATGGCCGAGATTGATCCGAAGTTCATCAATCATCGTTTGGCAGTAGGCCCATCACATAAACCGGTCAAGCAAAAAAGAACCTTTAACCAAGAACGGTACAAGGCAATGACTGCTGAGGTAGAAAAACTATTGAAAGCTAGTTTCATCAGAGAAGTGAAATACCCGGAGTGGGTATCAAATGTGGTATTAGTAAGGAAATCCAATGGAAAGTGGAGGATGTGTGTGGATTTAACCGACCTCAACAAAGCGTGCCCAAAAGACAGCTTCCAACTACCAAATGTAGATCAGTTGGTAGATTTAACGGCCTGCCAGGGACTTCTAAGCTTCTTGGATGCATTCTCGGGGTATAATCAGGTCAAGATGCATCCTCGGGACGAGGAGAAGACAACCTTTGTTACCGATCAGAGGCTTTACTGTTATAAAGTATTGTCATTCGGATTGAAAAATGCGGGGGCAACCTTTCAGAGGCTGGTGAACAAGATTTTCAAGCCACTCATCGGCACATCGATGCTGGTATATGTTGATGATATGATAACAATGTCTAAGGAGTCAGGGTGTCACGTGGCCGATCTGAAGAAAACTTTTGAATTACTGAGGAAGCATAATTTAAGGCTCAACCTGGAGAAGTGTGTTTTCGGAGTGGCCTCGGGAAATTTTTTGGGCTATATGGTAAGCCCTCGGGGTATAGAAGCAAACCCGCAGAAAATCCAAGTCGTTCTGGACTTAAAATCTCCCAGGACGATAAAAAAGTGCAAAGCCTGACCGGTAGAGTGGCCGAGCTCAATCGATTTATTTCCCGAGCAACCGACAAGTGCCACCCATTCTTCAAAGTCATCAAGAAGGCAAAAAAAGAAGTCAACTGGACGCCAGAATGCGAGGAGGCCTTCCTACAGTTGAAACAATACCTGACACAACCCCCACTTCTAGCGAAGCCGTCCCCAGGTGAGACCTTATACTTATATTTAGCTGTTTCAGAGCATGCAGTAAGTTCGGTATTAGTGCAAGAGGCCGATAAGGTTCAAAAGCCAGTGTATTATGTTAGCAAAGCTTTACTAGATGCTGAGACTAGATATCCAGCACATGAGCTGGTCGCCTTGTCGTTAATCACTGCGGCCCGGAATTTACGAGCTTACTTCCAGGCCCATCCTATTGGGGTTTACACCGATTATCCTTTGAGGCATATTTTGCAAAAACCAGAGGTCTCGGGCAGGTTAATGAAGTGGTCGGTAGAGTTGAGTGAACACGACATTTCTTACCTCCCGAGGGCAGCGGTAAAAGGGCAGGCTCTAGCAGACTTTGTTGCTGAATTCACAGAACCCCAAATTCTGACCGTGGGGGAAGACAAATGGAAGATGTCAGTAGACGGATCTGCCAGCTCACAAGGTAATGGGGCCAGAATCGTGTTGAAAAACGGTAAAGGTGGAGAAGTGTTGTTCGCCTTAAGATTCGCCTTTGGGGCCACAAATAATGAGGCAGAGTATGAGGCAATTTTAGCCGGTTTAAGGTTATGCACGGTGATGGGCGTCCACGACGTAGTTGTAAGAAGCGACTCACAGCTGGCTGTTCAGCAGCTGAAGGGAGAATTCCAAGCCAGTGAGCCGAGTATGATAGCCTATTTAGCAGAAGTAAACAGGTTGGTGGGGAAAATGGGAAATGTGGGCTTTGAACAAATCGGCCGGGAAAACAACTGTGAGGCAGACTCGTTAGCACGGTTCGCATCTTCAATCAAATCAGAAAATCCCAGAATATTCCCCTAATCTGCCTCCGAGAAAAAAACGTAGGAGAGCTCGAAGTAGAGGTATTGGATATGGAAAGCAAATCTTCATAGATGCAACCAATCAGGAGATATCTGGAGACCGGGGAGACACCTGAAGATAAAAATGAAGTCAGAAAACTGAAATTCAAAAGCACCAAGTTCTCCCTGATCGAGGGGGTGCTATACCGAATGTGCTATACGGTACCCCTTCTAAGATGCTTGGCAGAAGAGGAGGCTGACTATGTGCTCAGGGAAATTCATGCGGGAATCTTTGGGAGTCACGCCGGAGGACAATCAATTCCCTTTAAATCTTTAAGGCAATGGTTCTACTGGCCGACCATGCATCGGGACGGTGTTTGGGTAGCCCGGAAATGTAAGGGATGTCAGAAGAATGCCAATATTCACCACCAGCCCGCAGAACATTTGACTACCCTGTCCAGCCCTTGTTCGTTCGCCCAGTGGGGACTGGATATCATCGGACCAATTCCGAAGGGGCGAGGGCAAGCGAAATACGTCATTGTTGCCAAAGATTATTTCACCAAATAGGTGGAAGCCGAACCCCTATCCACAATCACAGAGAAAAAAGCTACAGAGTTCTTGAGAAAGAATATTATCTGCAGGTTCGGAATTCCCCGGGCTGTCATCACCGATAACGGGAAACAATTCGATAACAAAGGTTTCAGGAAGCTATGAAAATACCTCCAGATCGCCTTAAGATTTGCCTCACCTGCCCATTTCAATTCTAACGGACAGGTAGAGGCGACAAACAAAACCATCAAATCAAATATTAAAGCTCGGCTTGGAGCCTGCAAGAGCTTATGGTTCGAGGAATTACCGGAGGTGTTGTGGGCACACCGGACGACATGTAAAGATTCCACAGGGGAAACTCCGTTTTCATTATCATACGGATGCGAGGCGGTTATTCCATCAGAGATCGGAATAACTACCCACCGGGTCCAGCATTATAAAAATGAACAGAATGAAGAACTCATCAAAAGTCATCTCGACCTGATCGAAGAAAAGAGGGAGAAGTCGGCTATGAAGACAGCAGTCTACCAACAAAGGATGACCCGTTTCCACAACAAAAAAGTTCAAACCCATGTTTTTCTTTCAGGTGACTTGGTATTACGAAGGGTCACCTTGAACACTCGAATGCCGGAGGAAGGTTTGCTAGGTGCCAAGTGGGAATGGCCCTATAGAATTGTGGAAGTGGTAAGGCCGGGTGCCTATATTTTGGAACAGTTGGACGATACACGGTTAAGGAAACCTTGGAACGCCGAGATGTTGAGAAAGTACTTCCAGTAGATTCTCCTTCATTTCTTTTTTCTAAACAACCCGACAAGGGTTAGGAGATCAAATAAACCATTTCCCAAAATATCCCGCGGAGAGTTGTAGGAATGGCAGTAGGTCCCCAAATATGAATAAAATCATCTTTTTTCAATTAAGAAAATCTTTACTCGCTTTTTCCAAATAAAACTTGAAAGTCATATTCAGTATTCCGGGGACATGCTCAACGCGGATGGATGATTTGGGGTCAGGAAAGGCACCAAACCCTTGACATACCAATCACAGTTGCTACACCAAACCCTTGACATACCAATCACAGGTGCTACCATAAAAACCCCGGGTAGAAGAGCTCCGACCTAACTCATTCCATTTTTGGGGATCAATACTGCATCAAAGGACGAAGCACATAAGGGAGCACGCGAAGCCTTTCGTAGAAGAGTCAAACCCCCGAAACTGAAGCAGAACTACCTTGTTACTTAACAAGGGATATTTCGAGATGATAATCGCGGGGAGGGAGTGCCCCCGTAAGATGGCCGGCCTTCCCGGTTTGGGAAATACAGCTACGGGAAAATGTTCCCGTACGATTTGCCTGACCAACAGATCCGTGAGAAGCATAGCACGAGGATGGATGATACCCTCGTGGTGTTTGCTTGCTCCGGTGTCACCGAGCATAAGGAGGAACATGCCCTTAATGTTTCGGACACTCTTTGATCCCTACCTATCTGGTCATTCAGATCCGTGAGAAGCATAGCACGATGATGGATGATACCCTCGTGGCGTTTGCTTGCTCCAGTGTCACCGAGCATAATGAGGAACATGCCTTTAATATTTCGGACACTCTTTGATCCCTATTTTGATCGTTCGGATCCGTGAGAAGCATAGCACGAGGAGGGATGATACCCTCGTGGCGTTTGCTTTCTCCAGTGTCACCGAGCATAGGGAGGAACATGCCCTTAATATTTCGGACACTCTTTGATCCCTATTTTGATCGTTCGGATCCGTGAGAAGAATAGCACGAGGATGGATGATACCCTCGTGGCGTTTCCTTGCTCCAGTGTCACCGAGCATAAGGAGGAACATACTCTTAATGTTTCAGACATTCTTTGATCCCTATTTTGATCGTTCGGATCCGGGAGAAGTATAGCACGGGGAGGGATTGTGCCCTCATAGCGTATGCTTGCTCCAACATTGTGAGGAGGAGCCCTCAAACAATACACAGGCTTCATTGCGACCTGGAGTATAGAGGATGTACCCTTACCCTTCTAAACGCTCTTTGATCCAAATCCTGGTTCACCGGGTTTCTGAATTGAAAGATTCATGATTGTGTTTTGGAAACCTCGGACAGGATGATGTTTTAAGGAATCCGTGCTGATTGTTTACACTTTAACGTTTTTCTTTGAATAACCATTGAGTCACCCCTCGTTTCTTTTTTTTTTTTTTTTAAAAAAATTAAAGTTTTGTTTTTGTTTTTCTCTGGTCTATTAAGGGGACGCCCGTGCCAGATTCGGTAGGGTTACAGAAGGTCGATTCACTTCCCTTCTGAAAAAGTCCCAAATATTATTCGGCTCGGGGCTGGATTTCGTTCCGCTGAGGCCACTTGGTTTCTCTCGGCTCGGGGCTGGATTTCGTTCCGTCGAGGCCACTTGGTTTCTCTCGGCTCAGGGCTGGATTTCGTTCCGCCGAGGCCACTTGGTTTCTCTCAGCTCAGGGTCGGGTTACGTCCCACCGAGTCAACTTCTTGGTCTGGGGACGTAACATTCCCCCAAAGCCGTGTTTCTCCTAGCTCGGGGTCGGGTTATGTCCCACCGAGTCAGCTTTTTGGTCTATGGCGTAACATTCCCCCAGAGCCAAGTGTTTCTCATAGCTCGGAGTCGGTCCTCAAGTGGTCGTTTTTGGGAGAGCAATCGGAGCAAGTAATGAAGGACCAAAAAAGAAAAGTGGAATAGAAGTATACAAAAATATTCGCATAAATATGATCGTGAAAAGAGTTATTACAAGAAAAATAAAATGTGTTCGGGATTACACAGGGCCCCATTCGGGTTACCCCTTATAGTTCAGCCCGCGCAAGGGCAATTTTTTCTTCCTCAACAGGTACGGATGGCAACTGGCTAGGCTCGACCTCGGGAGGGGGGACAATGGATTCCACAGGGACGGCCTGGGAGACCCTGCTAATTGCGGCTTCAGGAGCAGGAGCAGGAGCCTCAAACCGAACCTCTTCAAGAGCAGAAGCCTCAGGTCGGTCCTCTTCAGGAGCCGGGGCGATCGAAATGGGATCGGGATCCATCACCTTTTCGGAAGAAGGGGCAGCCATTCTTTAAACTCCTCTTCTGAGATTTCCCCCTTGCAGAAGCGAATGGTCGCGTGGATAGGCCTCATATCAAGGCTGGGCGATTCCATCGGGATGATCTTGGAGCAGTCCCCGACTCCCTCAAGTCGGATTGCGTCCCTCTCGACCTCTCATTCAGCTTCTTTCCTCTTAAGCTCGTCCCGGGCCCGTACCAGCTCTTCATCATTGGCCCTCAATTTGGACTCAACACTGCGCACTTCCCAATGATCCTATTGTCAGCCTGGCCAGCCTCCAAATCCCTCTTAGCAGCATCATCGTTTTTCCTCTCTAGAGAGGCGGCGGCCCGGAGAGCTTTATTTATTGTATGGGCTTCAACGGCAACCAACTCCAGATTTTTTATGTTTTCTTCTTTGCGGACCAACTCGGCTTCCGTTTCAATAAGTCGGTTCTGGAGCCTCTGGGCCCGGCCGCCCTCGGATAAAAGACTCAGGAGGAGATCTTTGTTCTTGGCCGTCAGATAGGTCGCCTGCCAAGAAGAAACAAAAAATCAGAAATCAAACTAAGTCTTGAACTCACGAAGGAAATAAGGGAAGAATAGCTATCTTGGCCATCTGGGAGCACAACAATGTAACCACATCATCGAGAGAGAGAGAGATCTTCGTATTTCAGGATCTTCGTCGGAGGAACCGCTTCGGCCAGTTCGTTGATTACCGGCACCAGATGAGAAGTGGCCTCCCTTATTGTCCTGACCAAGGTCTTCCACGCCAAGAATCACGACGCCTTTCTATTTTTTGGAGGAACCCTCTGGCACTTTATTCTCCTTCCGAGCCGTCTGCCTCTTGCTCAGGACTCGTTCCTTCTCCACCTCCCGAGTCAGCTCGGCTTTCTCTGCCCCGAACAGACGCCTTCTTTTTCTGGTAGGTTTTGATGGGCTGGGGGGTCGGGCGGAGACTGCTAACGTTGCCCGAGAAGGGGGAGATAAGCTTTGAGTAGCTGAAGGGGCCGCCTCTTCAGTCACCTTTTTTGCCTCGGTTGCTGGTCGTTTCCAAGAAGGCCCGACTTCAGCATGACCGGTTTTCTTTGTTGCACCAGCCAGTTGCTCAAGATATTTCGGCCTCTTCGACATCTTCGACAAAGGCCTGCAAGAGGAAAGGTAGAAGAGAGAGTCAGCCAGAAACTGAATAAATTCAAATCATTATCATGCTAAACAAACAAAGGGATCAGTCAGAAGGTTAGTAAGAATCTACCTATCCGCCCCGGGACCTTCGGAGGAGCAGTCCGAATCAGGCCCGACTCGACAAAGGCCGCATCTTTAACCAATTGCTTCCAATGGTCGACATAACACCGAGCCCAGCGTACCCGCTCCCGGACCTGATGGGAGACCTTGGGAGCGTCCCTCCAACAAGTTGGAAAGAGTCAAAGAAATTAAAAACCTATCATAAAAACAGGAGAAGGAACACTAAGGGTTAGATTCCTAACCTCCCGCTCTAAAGATATCCGGGACGGAAACGTCCTCTTCGTATGATCTCAGGAACCGTCCCCAATCTCCTGTGACCCAGAACCATAAGTCTTTGAAGTTTTTGTTGGAGTCGGGGAGCTTGCCGATAATATTTGGCGAGTCAGTATAAGTAGAAAGGTAGTACCAACTATGGTGTGTTCTTGGGTTGGCCTTCAACCGATACAACCTTTTCGCTTCTTCGAGATAGGGTTCGCCAAGTCCCGCCCGACTCTAAATCACATATAGCCCCGCCAAAATCCTCCAACTATTCAGGCTTAACTGGCAATGGGCGATCTTCATCTCGGCCAGCATCCAGGCGAAATAACGTTGAAATGGCAGCCAGAGTCCACACTCAAAGAAAGCCGGGAGAATAGCCACTGAACCCTCGTCAGGTTGACTAGAACGATCCATTGGACCGGGGACTTCAAGAGCGATATCTATAGGGATGTCATATCGTTGCTGGAGCAGTGCTAGGTCGTCTTCAGTTATTTTTGATAGCCGATCCATGTCCAAGGCCGAGCAGTCAAAATCACCGGGCTCTGGGTCATTTCGAGGTATTCTCTGATGGTAAGTATCTTGTTTAGTTTCAGAAGGGGTGGGGGTAGTGTCGAGGTCCTCTATGCTTGGAGCCCCCGAGCTCGAGGAGAGCTCTTCAACGGGGGTCGGAGGTCTAGCAAGGTTTGCAGAGGAAGACCTGGTGTCAGACATCCCTGACATTCGAGAAATAACAGAAAAATGGGGGAGGTCAGTCTATAGCTAATTTCTGAAGCTAAGTCTGTGGGTTCTAAATGCCCTAACAATATCCATCAAGCCATAAATCTCCCCCTAGCGACATCGAGCTAGACGAAAAATAAACCTAAGGGTCTCTAATTCCAAAAATCCAGTCATGCTTCACAAAAAAAAAAAAAAAAAACAAACAAACACATGAAAAGCAAAGCAAGGAGGTCGTTCAGAAGACTTACTTGTTTCTTTCAGAAAGATTGAAAATTGCTCGGTGCGATTTGGTTATTCTTTGAGTTCACTGGTCACAACTGAAAGAGAAGAGTTCTCACGGTTGGAGAGAGATCGAAGAGTTCGTGAAATGAGGCAACATTATTTACTCCGTTTTGTTATAATCTGTTCGGTGCATTTGTGGCCGTTGGATTGAACGAAAGCGTCAGATATACGCCACGTGTCACTTTTAAATGACCTTTCAGAATTGAATGGACGACTGAGATTGGGCGTCTTTTGAGTTGGCAATGGCGGTCAGATTATTTGATTTTTGGCGGGAGAACGACGGATGATTGACAAGTGGCAGGCTCCTATTAAACCCTAGAAGTGATCTGATTGGCAATTAAGAGGATGTGACGGTTGCGCGTCTCGAGGGGCGGTTTACAGAAGAGCAACAAAGGAATTTCGCGTCGGTAGAAAGAAAGACGGGCCGAAACACCTAAAGTCAGACCGATGATGAGATAAGTGTAGGCCGACGAATTTTCTCCTTCAAAGATTGGCCAACAGTTCACCAGCAAGTACCACTCTTTTTATATAGTTCCCGGCACCAACTCGTACACTTGTTGGAACCGAGAACTATGGGACAAATGTTGGTGGTATTTTCAGGTCATATGATATTTTAAGTAATACGGCATGGGTAAAAAGGGTAAACTCTCTTGTTGATCAAAATCATTAATACCGACCCGACCACATGAGTTAGGGGCCGGGCACTTTATGATCGACAAACCGACCACTTAAGATCGGATGACCGGGCATTATCAGATCGATAGCAGCATTCTCAGTTCAAATGAACATTCTGACCGACCTCATGAAGACCGAGAATATGGCGGGATATGCTCCAAAAGATAAGACATCCTATTTTTACGGATAAGAAGATAAATTATCATATTTTCATAGGGAAATATTGATAAGTCAATGTCCTAAAAGGATATGGGAAGTGAATTTAGTTTTAAACTAGGAATCCTTATAAGAAAAAGAATCTGATTTCTTTACTAGTATAAATAGAAGGGGAAGGCATACATGAGAGGCATCAGAATCATTATCATCAGACTTGTAAACTCGAGAGATATCGGAGAAGCATATCTCAATAATAAAAGTATCATTCAATTTGTGTCTGTTGACGTAGGTTGGATCTAATCCACCGAACCACGTTAAATCTCTTTGTCGATTTGCGTATTTATCCGTCTTTTACTAAGTTTGCTTTTGGTTCCCCTCATAACCGAATAAATTCAATATTGAGGGAGGATTGTCTCGGGAGTAAATATTGCAATATTATCCTAAAACCAAAATCTGCCGTCAACAATAATTATTACAAAAATCACCATATAAATATATATAATGGAAATCAACCCACAAATATATGTAGTCTTTCCCGATGGTGACACCTAAAGTTGAATAATTTATTTAGAGATTGTTGGTGACGTGCATGCCACAACCACATGCTAATACAATCCCGGTTACTTATTATATATAATATGGGTGTTCACAGGTCGGGTCGGGTTTTTTAAATTTTTTTTGACCCGATCGGGTCGGGTCAATCGGGTCCTTCGACCCGCAACCTGAAATTTGAGAAGTCGACCCGCGCGGGTCGGGTCAAAAATCTGCGGGTTGGGTTGGGTCGGGTCAACATAATATGCAGTAAATATAATATATATATATATATTGTTTTGATACAAAATTTCTTAGGGGTCAGTAGCTTCATTGGCAAAGTGTTGGAATTAAGAGTTCAAATCCCACCAGGCACCAGCCACCATACACATTTTGTTAAATGAATGATTAAAATTTTCAAAAAAAAAATGAGGCAGCTGGGATTCGAACCGCAGACCACCTAAAGAGCATGTGAGGAGATTGCCAACTGAGCTACAAATGTTTCTTGTTAAATTTGTATCATATAAAAATTATATATTATAATTATAATATTATTTACTTCGGGTCAGGTCGGGTCAGACCCGAATTTTCTTCCCGAAACCCGTGACCCGATCTGACATTTCGGGTCGGGTTCGGATTAAATTTTAAATTTGATAAACCCGACTGGGTCGGGTCATTGCGGGTCGGGTCGGGTCGCGAATCGACCCGACCCTATCAACACCCCTAATATATAAGGAGCAAAAGCATTTATGAATTATTTTGTTTTGAGTCACATATAACTACAGCTTTTTAGCAAACGCATGCAAAAGCAAAGCAAAGTAACGTAGCTTATATTGCTACAGTTTGAGAAGAAAATGCACCTTTGTGCCTATAAAAATTGACTCCCTCTAAAAGATTGGTTATTCAAATTCTCATAAATAAAGCTATTTAAATTAAAAATATCTATTTTTAGCAACATTAATATTTTTATTTAACTGCGAATTCAGAAGGTTTTTTTAATTTAATATTTAATAAATATTATTTAGAGATATGAATTTATGTAGATTTTAACAAAATGTGGAGTTAATATGAGAATTTAAAGGGATTGAACATTATATTAAAATGTGATTTAGGTAAATAAGTTCAATATGCATGTAAGTGAAGTAAATGTGACTGTGATTGACATATTTTAATTTTATTTTAATTTATTGAGCCATATTTTGCATGGAGAATATTAATAAAAGAAATGGTGAAATTGAAAGAACAGTGTCAAAAATAGAAACAATAAAAAATAAATAACAGTGTCAAATCAACAATTGTCTTTAAAATTTTCTTTAAAATTTTCTAATTTTTAACCATGGGTCCTGTTTTGGTTTCATCTCACTTTCATTTGCTTCTCTATCCTCTGCCATGCATTGAACCTAACCCAGGCCACACACCTACTGGGAGTTCAGGGGAACTACAATGGATAGTAGAGACTAAAAAAAAAAAAAAGAAATACTTTAATTATAAATTATAAATGAAATAACTAAATTCATTGCAGAATCAGCATTGTGTGAACGAGCTTGGAACCCAACTATGATAATGGATCAGAAGGCAGAGGGGGTGCACTTGGAATTGCTCTTGGAGTTGTAATGACATGTATATATTATGCGTTCCGGTGGAAGCTCATGATCACTGCCACCGTTATTGGGAGGCGGAGGAGTCTCAGCATAAATATTTCCAATTGAAGTTACAACTTGTGTTGGGCCCGGTGTCTTCATTTCCTCCACCGCCGGGTGTTGCCAGATTTTCATTTGGACAAAAGAGCTTTCGGCATGCATGACTCATGATTGCAAGTAAAAACATTACAACAGCAATTAACATGCTAACTGAATAATCACTACTCGCCATTCTTTTTTTGTTTTTCTCTCTCTGCGTCTTCTTTTTTTCTTTTGATCTCTCTCTCTCTCTGTGTCTTCTGTTTGATTTTTCTTCTTATGTTCTTCTATTTATAGTGAAAGGGGTGAGTTAGTGGTGATGAAGTGTCAAATGTTTAAGGGTAGAACTGTAAAATAAATTTAACTTTTGAGTTAAGGGGGATAATGGGCTATTATAAAAATAGTATGGAGGTAAGTAAGTCAAAGTGGTCCCTAAGGGGTGTGGCTTGGTGGTGTAGGGTCCAGGATCTCACCTTGAGGTTCTGGGTTCGAATCCGGGGGGTGCACTTCTTGTAAGAGCCTGGGACAGCCGGTGGTTTTACCTGCGCCGCGGCCCAGAATGGGTGGTTTAGTGGCGGGGTTTCCATCGTTTCCAAAAAAAAAAAAAAAATATGGAGGTAAGTGGTAGTTTTGTAAATTCACCAGGAAATGAATAGAATACTTTTTATTTATTTATCTATTTCATGAAATTATTGATAATTACACCTCAACATAATTAGTTTTTATATGACACAATATAGTGGATAAAATAAAAAGAATGACTTGATAAATAAAAAATATTTAAAATAAAAATAATAAATAATGAGCATATTAACAATAATAAAAACTCATCTATGTTAATAAATGGAAAAACGATGTTAAATAAAAATATAATTTTTGTTCAAAATTTTCATGATTTATCCATTAAGTTAATAATGTTAGATTTAATAATGTTTTTAATAATTTGTATCATCAATAAAAAAAAAATACAAATATATAATTTATCATGATAATGTAATAGTAGTTAAGGGTAAAATAGTAAATGAATATTTGTTTCTTGAGCCAAAGGGGGGTAATGAGATAATATAAAAACATTAAGGGGTAAGTGATGGATAGGTAGGGGATGGTGACATTCTCCATTTTATTTTCATTTTGGCCCAAAAGTTTTAAACTAGTGGAAAGGTGGATTTAAGTGAAATTTTAAAGTATTTTTAATCTTTGGGAACACCTATTGAAGAGGAATTGAAATTTCGAAATATAGTGAGAGAGAGAGAGAGAGTTTAGAAAATAATATAGAAAATTACATTTCCACTTATTATTGTATGCAGGTAAAAGAAAAAAAAATAATTTATATAAGAAAATTAAAGTATAAAATCAACATTATCTATCAACATAATTGGTTTGAAAGATTTTCTAAATAAGATCAAATGAATGCTTTCAACTAAGAACATCGAATTTTTGAGTCTCTGAATTTGAATAAATCCATAAGGATATCCTCGAGTTTGATAATATTGCTTTTATATTTTAATTTTCTTGACTTTTTAGTTACATATGTATATATTATTAAAAATTTTATACAAAAGACCATCCATTGATTTTAAATACGGACCTCAGAACAGTTTATTGTTAATGATGAATTCAACAATGTCACATAAAAACAAGGATACCTTCGAACATATATATTTTGAACCGATCTTTTAATTAGCATGTGTTTATTTACATTAAATTCAGTCAAAGACTCACAGTATAGAAATTAAATGGACTTGAAGGTCATCTCAATCGGTAAAACTAACACCAAATTGCAATCTCTAATAATGCAAGTTAAAATTAAAATCTAATAATATTTAAACTCTAAGCATACACCTCTGCAAGAAAGTCTACCGAAGTAACACCAGTTTTCTTCTCTCAATTCTTGAAGCTATGAATATCTCTCATTGAATTCCAAAAAGATGAGAAAAACACAAACAATATCACATTGAATTCCAAATTTTTTTCCTGCAGCCAAAAACAAACAACCAGACCAGAGCCCCAAACACACCAACAACCATATGTTGGGCTGCTACTTAATTTGGGTCAGGATTCGTTTATTCAATCGATTCGATTCGCTTTAAAGAGAATACGGATTTGAAAAAATGGACTCGTTTAATAAATGGGTCAATTCGATTCGATTCGTTTATTAAACGAATCGAATACGAATTTAAGCTCATTGATTCGTTTAGGATTCGTTTTATTATTTTTATTTACTAGTTCTTGTTAATTTTCAATTAAGATTCAAGAAATTATAGCTAATTATCATAGGAAAAAATATTTTCGATATTTGGTGAGGTATTTTTAGTAAATATATTAATCACATATTTCATATGTATATATTTATGAAGAATTAATGTAAATCAAGTGTGGTAAATTATTTTATTAAATAATATCATTGACTAAACGAATAAACGAATATTCGTATTTGATTCGTTTAATAAACGAATCGAATACGAATCCTGATATTAGGATTCGTTTAATAAACGAATCGAATATGAATTCATCACATTTTGATTCGATTCGTTTAGGATTCGATATAAATTCGATTCGTTGATTCGTTTTGCCACCCCTACTACTTACCAAATTGTCACAAGATTCAAGAAATTTTTTCCAAATAATAAGCTCAATCATCTAAATTATAGTTAAAAAGGCCAAATTAAGCTAAGTTTTGGTGCTTTATAAAAGTTTTTGTTTTTTAATTTTTTTTTTTGTTTTGTTTTTTTTTTTTTTCCCTTTCATGTTCTCTTCTATTCTTTGAAGCAATAATTCAAATTTGTTTAAAGAAATTATCTTGAGATGAAGTGCACTATGATGAGCGTCTGCAGCAACGAAAACCCAATCAATTTGTAGTGATAAATTGAGTGATTATTGACAGTCACATTCATACATGAGTGGGCATGTTATTGGATTGATGATTTGTGATTTATTCAAAAAATAATTATTGTATTTCGGCTTTTTCATGATTCACACACTGCACATAATATTTATATAATGATTAGTAATATTTTACAGTAATATGGATTAGTGCGAAAAAATTTGACTATTGGATTTGATAATACATCGATTAATATTGCATCAATTAATGAACTTAAAGGTAATTGCCAATCAAATTTGGGAGGTAATTTTTCATGTTCGATGTGCATGTCATATTTTGAATTTTCTATGTATAAGATGATTTGAAATCTTTAAACTCTCATATTACACCCATTAAAAAAATAATTAATTTAATTTGGTCGTATTCTAAAATTAGAAGAGACTAATGTACTTTTTGTAAGTAAAATGGTGTTAGGCCGAAAAAATTCGGCCGTGATGTTCCAACTCGTTGGAATTCTACTTATTTTATTTACTAAATGAAAATTTTGAATACAAAAATTTATTATGTTCATTTGTTTCTCACTATCAATATGATATAGTTTTATATCTCATTCATTGGGAAGTTTGCTAAATTTTTTTTTTTTTATATAGATTTTAAAAGTTTTTAATGATGCTACGAATATTTTAAGTGGTGTTTATTATCCAACTTCAAATATTTTTCTCCTTACAATTTTTGACATTGTTGGGGTATTAGCCGAACATAATAATAATAATAACAACGAATTTGATGATGTTTTTGATGATCCTAACAACAAATTTGATGATCATAATAATATTTTTGACAACCATTTAAATGTAATTAAAAAATATGTTGCATCAATGAGGATAAAATGTCTTAATTATTACAGAAACATACCATTACTTTATCTTGTTGCTTTTATTTTGGATCCAAGGTTTAAAATTGAAGATTTGAAAAATATTTTACAAAATTATTATGCTTTATTAGGTGAAAGAACTGTGATTGTTTCTTCAATTATTGAAAATATTAGGAGAACTTTACTTGATTTATACAATGATTATGTTAGTAAATATAATATTCAAATAACTGATACTACAAAATCAATGAATGAATCAATTAAACAATCTCAGCTTCTTGCTAGTAGAAGTTGGTTAATGGAGCAAAGTAAAAAAATCAAATTCTACCAATACCACCACTACTAATTCAGAAATTAATGCATATCTAACGATAAATTTCGAGTTTCTCCAAAATGATTTTATAGGTGAGCAATTTCTTATCCTTGATTGGTGGCAAAAACATCAAGGATTTTTTTCTAATCTCGGTCGTGATTGCAATGGAGGTATTAGCGACATCGGCCTCAATTGTATCTGTAGAGCATGCATGTAGTATGAGCGACAATATTCTTGATGACATAAGATCGATGTTGAAACCAGAGATGTTAGAAGCTCAAACATGTCTTGACCATTGATGTAGGACGGAACGTCGTGAACAATAAAAGTAGTTAGAAACTTTTGAAGATTTATGTGATAACATAGACAGAACTGGAACCGAAGGCTCATGGACCAGACCGCCTTTCCTGGATGACGATGAATAAAATATTAATGAGGTAAATTATTAAAATAAAATGTAACAGAACTACGTGAGCTTTGATTTCTATGCTTCAAGAGGATATTTAGACAGCTTATGTAAGTGCAAACTTTTTTTAATCTACTTTTAGTCTTACTTTTTAGTAAATCCTTAATTTTTTATTATTTTTTATACAAATTTAAATTAATTTATTTACTCTTTTGTAAATCTTTAAATTTTTATTATTTTTATAACAATTTAATTTAATTTATTTAAAAAATGATTTTAAACTTTAAATTGAACCGAATCGCACGGTTCAGTCGGTTTAAGGTTCAGTTGTGGTTCTGTTTTGGCTGAACCGCAACCGATCAAACCTTAAATCGAAGTCTAAAATACATAACAAATTGAGGCAAAAATTCAAAATAAAAATGCGCGTCCCAAACCGCGAGCGCGCATCGAGATTACTCATGAAGAAATTCTTGGAAGACTCCCAGTATGGTGAAGGTGGAGTTGCGACGCGCATGAGTGCGTCATGACGAGGAAGATGCGGTCCCAGTTCATCTCGAATTTAATTTTTGATCAGGAAAGACCCTGAGACCTCATATATAAGCATAAGTTCGTCCCAAAACCTAGAAGAGTCTCATAACATAATTTTGAAGCATCCAAATAGATTTTTTAGAGAAGATGAAGCACATCAAATGAGCATAGCACATAAACTCAACAACAAGAAACGAATGACTGACGATCTCAATAGGGTTTCTGCTTTCTCTTACCTCCTTGATGTTTTGCTTATCATTGATTATTTATTTAGAATTTTTGAGCATGTGTAGTAACTAAACCCTTAATTTAAGATTGTGATGAAACTCAATATTTTTTAGTTTATAAATTGATTTTTCTTATATTATATACGATGCTTAGGCTTATTTATTGAATCTTCATCTTAATGCGTCTTGTTGCTTCATCACCTATAACATTGATTTGGTAAACTTAACTGAATTTGACAAAGAAATTTTAGGTTTAGCTTTAACAAAGAAATTTTAGGTTTAGCTTTAGATTCAATAGCACAAGATCTCTTCTTAGTGATTTCATTACATGATAAAAATATACATGTAAGACATGTGTAGCCATATTTGGAACATGATCTTGATTAATTTGGCGTTAATTAATTGACATAAAAGTATATTTAATTAATTTACTCTGAATATCTGCACATGACCATCGAAAGAGGCTTGTCGATATCTTAGTGTCTCGGGTTAATAAATCAATTTATTACACGAATGTAGGAAAATCAATTCATATGTAGAATAATACTAGTTGGATTCACAACCCTGAGTGTCTTATTCTCATTGATTACCTTTGAAATTTTCATAGTTATTTTTATTTTCTTTAGCTTTATTTTAAATTTAATTCAAAGTAATATTTAATTTCAATTAAGTACTCATATGCAGTTAGTCTTAATAATTATTAGCGTAGGTTATAATAAGTTCTCAATGGATTGATACTTTTATACTAATTGAGGGTTACGTGCGCTTACGTAACGTGTGAAAATCATAATAAATAAAGATACACACAAACATAAAAACAAGCATTACGTGTTTTCAATGGTTATTAAACACTCATGCATCTTATTTTCAATTTATTTCAAGTGTAATTCAATATTAACTACTAGTCAAATTTCATAAACAAATTTGTGTTTCCAGAATATCATGAGATGCTTTTTATCCGGTATTTTTGTGCCTATAATCCCCCATCAATTCAAAAATAATTTAAATTTCTGAATTATAATTATTACAAAAATCACCATATAAATACATATAATGGAAATCAACCCACAAATATATGTAGTCTTTCCTGATGGTGTTGAATAATTTATTTAGAGATTGATGGTGACATGCATGCCACAGCCACATGCTAATACGATTTAAACCCGGTTACTTATTATATAAGGAACAAAAGCAATTATGAATTATTTTGATTGAGTCACAAATAACTACAGAAAATAAATAAACATAGTTGCCTTTAAAATTTTCCATTTTTAACCACTGTTTTGGTTTCATCTCACTTTCATTTGCTTCTCTCTCTGCGTCTTCTTTTTTTCGTTTGATCTCTCTCTCTGTCTTCTGTTTGATTTTTGATGAATTATTTTATAACTACAACTTTTTAGCAATCAAATGCAAAAGCAAAGCAACGCAACGTAGCTTATATTGCTACAGTTTGCGAAGAACAATTAATGCACATTTGTTCCCTATAAAAATTGACTCCCCTCTAAAAGATTGATTATTCAAATGCTCAGAAATAAAACTATTTAAATTAAAAATATATATTTTTAGCAACATTAATATATTTTTAAATGTGAATTTAGATTTTTTTTTTAATTTAATATTTAATAAATATTATTTGGACAGAAAAATTTATGTAGATTTTAACAAAATGTGGACTTAATATGAGAATTTAAAGGGATTGACATTATAGTAAAATTTGATTTAGGTAACCGAAGTAAATGTGACTGTGATTGACATATTTTAATTTTATTTTAATTTGTTGAGCCATATTTCGCATGGAGAATATTAATAAAAAGAAATCGTGAAATTCAAAAAACAGTGTCAAAAATAGAAACAACGGAAAATGAATAAACAGTCAAATCAACAGTTGCCTTCAAATTTTTCCATTTTTAACCACTGGTTCTGTTTTGGTTTCATCTCACTTTCATTTGCTTCTCTCTCCGTCTTATTTTTTTCGTTTGATCTCTCTCTCTCTCTCTCTCTGTTTGATTTTTCTTCTTTATGTTCTTCAATTTATAATGCAAGCGGTGAGTTAGTGGTGAGGTGTCACATTTTAGTCACTTTTCTCCCGATGAATTTACAAAACTACCACTTACCTCCATACTATTTTTATAATAGCTCATTATCCCTTTAAATTTATTTTACAATTCCACCCTTAAATATTTGATATTTTTGAATCATTTCTTTTAATATTTATATAAAAAATTTAATAACAATATTAAAATCTAATAACTTATTAGTAAATACTTTTTATTTATTTATATAATGAAATAATTGATAATTACACCTTAACGTAATTAGTTTTTATATGACACAATATAGTGGATAAAATAAAAAGAATAACTTGATAAATAAAAAATATTTAAATAAAAATAATAAATAATGAGCATATTAAAAATAATAAAAACTCATCTATGTTAATAAATGGAAAAACGATGTTAAATATAAATATAATTCTTGTTCAAAATTTTCATAATTTATCCACTAAGTAAAAATATTTATTGTAAAAGTTATTAGATTTAATAATGTTTTTAATAATTTGTAGCATCAATTTAAAAAAATACAAATATATAATTTATCATGATAATGTAATAGTAGTTAAGGGTAAAATAGTAAATGAATATTTGTTTCTTGAGGCAAGGGGATAATGAGATAATATAAAAACAATAAGGGGTAAGTGATAGATAGGTAAGGGATAGTGGCATTCTCCATTTTATTTTCGTTCTTTTATTTTCATTTTCGCCCAAAAGTTTTAAACTAATGGAAAGGTGGATTTAAGAGAAATTTTAAAGTATTTTTAATCTTTGGGAGCACCTATTGAAGGGGAATTGAAATTTCGAAATATAGTGAGAGAGAGTTTAGAAAATTAAAAAATAATATAATAAATTACATTTTCCACTTATTATTGTATGCAGGTAAAAGAAAAAAAAAACACTAATTTACATAAGAAAATTAAAATATAAAAATCAAATATTATCTATCAACATAATTGGTTTGAAAGATTTTCTAGGCAATATCAAATGAATGCTTTCAACTAAGAGCATCGAATTTTTTAGTCTATAAGTTTGGATAAATGTGCAGAGATATCCTCGAGTTTGATAATATTGTTTTTATATTTTAATTTTCTTAACTTTTTAGTCACATCTGTATGTATTATTAAATATTTTATACAAAAGATTATCCATTCACTTTAAATACGGACCCTAAACAAACAATTCATCAGAAAAGTTTGTTGTTAATGATGAATTCAGCAATGTCACATAAAAATAAGGATCCCTTTGAACATAAATATTTTGAATCGATCTTTTAATTAGCATCAATGGATTCAAAATATGTATATGATGAAAGTGTTATGAAATGCAGATATTTTGAACTGATGCTCCAGGAAGGGTTTTGGGCTGGAAAATTATAGGATAAGAGTGCGTATAAGAATTAAAAAACCATAAAGCTTTAGTTAATTTTTCTTCACAAATATTAAAAGCATGCACACACTAATGTTTAAATGTAAAAACACAATAATATTTAAACTAATTATTTATTTGAAATACATGCAAGGATGTTGTGCGAGTATCATCGTAGTCTTAAATATTAATGTGTGAAAATCGCGATAAATAAAGATATACACAAATATAAAAACAAGCATTACTTGTTTTCAATGGTTATTAAATACTCATTCATCTTATTTTCAATTTATTACAAGTGTAATTCAATATTAACTACTAGTCAAATTTCATAAACAAATCTGTATTTCCAGAATATCATGAGATGCTTTTTCTCCAGTATTTTTGTGCCTATAATCCCCCGTCAATTCAAAAATAATTTATATTTCTGAATAATAATTATTACAAAAATCACCATATAAATATATATGATGGAAATCAACCCACAAATATATATAATCACCTAAAGTTGAATAATTTATTTAGAGATTGATGGTTAGATGCATTCCACAGCCACATGCTAATAAGATTCAAACCCAGTTATTTATTATATAAGGAGCAAAAGCAATTATGAATTATTTTGATTGAGTCACAAATAACTACAGAAAATAAATAAACAGTTGCCTTTAAATTTTTTTTTCCATTTTTAACCACTGTTTTGGTTTCATCTCACTTTCATTTGCTTCTCTTTCCGCGTCTTCTTTTTTTCGTTTGATCTCTCTGTCTTTTGTTTGATTTTTCTTCTTATGTTCTTCTATTTATAGTGCAAGGGGTGGGTTAGTGGTGATGAGGTGTCACATTTTAGCCACTTTTCCCCCAGTGAATTTACAAAACTACCACTTACCTCCATACTATTTTTATAACAGCCCATTATCCCTTAACTCAAAAGTTAAATTTATTTTACAATTCTACCCTTAAATATTTGATATTATTGCATCATTTCTTTTATTATTTATATAAAAATTGTAATAAAAATATTAAAATCTAATAACTTATTAATAAATACTTTTTATTTATTTATTTAATGAAATTATTGATAATTACACCTTGACATAATTAGTTTTTATATGACACAATATAGTGGATAAAATAAAAAGAATAACTTGATAAATAAAAAAAATAAAATAAAAAAAATAAAGAATGAGCATATTAACAATAATTAAAACTCATCTATGTTAATAAATGGAAAAACGATGTTAAATAAAAATATAATTCTTGTTCAAAATTTTCATAATTTATCCATTAAGTAACAATATTGATTGTAAAAGTTATTAGATTTAATAATGTTTTTAATAATTTGGGGCCGGCTTATAGACCCGGCACATGATATATCACCTCAAGTGATAGATAGGTAGGGGATAGTGGCATTCTCCATTTTATTTTCATTTTGGCCCAAAAGTTTTAAACTAATGGAAAGGTGGATTTAAGAGAAATTTTAAAGTTGTTTTAATCTTTGGGAGCACCTATTGAAGGGGAATTGAAATTGCGAAATATAGTGTGAGAGAGAGTTTAGAAAATTAAAAAATAATATAGAAAATTACATTTTCCACTTATTATTGTATGCTGGAAAAAAAAAAATTTATATAAGAAAATTAAAATATAAAATCAAACATTATCTATCAACATAATTGGTTAGAAAGATTTTCTAGACAAGATCAAATGAATGCTTTCAACAAAGAGCATCAAATTTTTGAGTCTATGAGTTTGGATAAATGTGCAGAGATATCCTCGAGTTTAATAATATTGTTTTTATATTTTAATTTTCTTGACTTTTTAGTCACATATGTATGTATTATTAAATATTTTATACAAAAGATTATCCATTCACTTTAAATACGGACTCCAAACAAACAATTCATCAGAATAGTTTGTTGTTAATGATGAATTCAGCAATGTCACATAAAAATAAGGATCCCTTTGAACATAAATATTTTGAATCGATCTTTTAATTAGCATCAATGGATTCAAAATATGTATATGATGAAAGTGTTATGAAATGCAGATATTTTGAACTGATGCTCCAGGAAGGGTTTTGGGCTAGAAAATTATAGGTTAAGAGTGCGTATAAGAATTAAGAAACCATAAAGCTTTAGTTAATTTTTCTTAACAAATATTAAAAGTGTGCACGCACTAATGTTTAAATGTAAAAACACAATATTATTTAAACTAATTATTTATTTGAAACACATGCAAGGATGTTGTGCTAAACTTGAAGATAGTTTTTTATTTTATTTTTATTTTTTTACAAAGTTCATTTAAACCATAAGTTTCAATAACTGATCTGATCTCTCTGAAAATTGGATCATCACGTTTAAACCATAAGTTCATCACGTTTTTCTCTTCTTGACCGAAATTCACACACATACTCAACAACTCATTAGCAAACTTTCTTCCACACTAACCCCCCAAACTTCATTATTAAAAAAATTGTTGGTAGTTTCCAAATTTAGAAGTATTAAGTGTAGGAGTTTTTAGGGGGTGAATCCGGTAACGCAGCGGAAGCGGTGAAAATCTGATTTTCAGATTTCAAAACTTTTTTTTGGATTAAATAAATAAACACATTTATTTAATTACCCAATATTCAAATTATGAAACAAAACTTCAAATGAATCATATTCAAGTGAAATGACCAAATTACCCTTATATGATATTTTGTCCATTTTAGTCCGAAATTGATCCAATCAATTTTGAATGATTCTAAATCATTTCTAAGATGAACTTAGCATGTTCAAAACATCAAAACACCAAAACCATAAAAATCCCCAAAATTCTATGCCAAAGCCGAATGCACCATTTGGTGCCCAATTTGGCCATTTGGTCATTTCATGTCTCAAAACTCATCCAAATGAAATCCAATCAACATGAAACTTTATATGCATCATATACATACACAAATACACAACATATATGAAAATCCCCAAATTTGGAATTGGTCATGAACCCTAATTTTTCAATTTCCACAAATTGGACAAATTAGACCAAATACATTAAATCAATTACTTCAATCATCATTCTTCCATCCAATCCAAGTCTCAACACAATGAAACAACTCAAGATCAAATCTAGGTCATTTAAGAGTGGGTCAATAACTCTAGATTAGCAACATGGTTTCAAAAACCTTAAAAGAAAGTTTACAACTACAATAGTCACAACCTTCCTTCACCATACATGCTCAACACTTCATTCAAAATTCCATCAACAAAAACACAAAGAAATAAAGAAAGAAATAATCTAAGAACATCACATGTTGAAGCCTTGAGCCTAAGGAACATATTCCTCTCTAATAGTAAGTTTGAAAAACTTACTATAATTCCAAGCTTTCTTTGATATGTCTTTCTTTTCTCAAGCTTTCCTTAGTTTTCTTCAAAGGAGTTTATTTGATAAAGTGTATTAGGTTTAGTGTAAAGTGAAATGAAAATCAATTTATACTTGTTCTATTTGGCCTTTGGCCGAAAATGACTAAGACAAAAACAAGCAAATTAATTTCATTTTCATTTCAACCAAATTTGGTCAACTTGCCTAAATATCTAAATAACAACTTTACTAGATATTTATTTAAGTCAACAAAAGCAACTAATGACATTTACAACAAATATCCTAACATAAGATATTTATATTTTAATTAATTTAATCATTTAACAATTAAATAATTAATTAATTAATCAAATACAAATATATTAAATATATGTATAATATTTACATTAAATATTAAAAACATATATTCATTTAGGATAAAAGTCAAATAACTCATTTTGACTATTAATTAATGTGTATTTAAATTAATCAAGTATTAAATGTAAATACACAATAATTAGGCAAATGACTATCTAGTCCTTTTAGCACGTATCTTGCGTTTAACCTTAAAACGACTTTATAAATAATCAATATTATTTATTAATGTTGTTCTAGTGCTCTACGAGTATGTTTCATTATTGAGACTCTCTAGATTCATGTATATCCATCACGAAATCAAATTTCGTGTCCATAATCTATCCACCCATAGATTATGACGATCACCGATAATCTCGCTGAACCATACAGGTCGAGGTCATGGCAAATGTATAATTCCTCTGTCACAGGTATCCGGATAAATTCCAGAGATATAGATGTAAACGTCAAATCTCTATCGGGATTATCCAGTCGACTATTCTATTAGCAATCTCAAAAGAATGTTTAGAACTAGCTTCTAAACTTTACCACGGGCCCATGGTTTTATCTGATTGCTAATCATATGGACTACCTATGCTCTGATACACAGAACTGACGGATCCTATCTTGATACACATAGGACACCCTGAGGATCTATCTACACCCAACGAACATGCGGATGTCTGATCTAAATAGATCGGTGACGTGACTGCCGTCTAAGTGTAGAAGATGTCTCATGTGCCCACAATGGCATCTCAAGTCTAAGAATCACAAGTGCTACTCAACCCAAGAAGATTCTTATTGACGCTGGTGTACCATCCATTAAGAATCTTCAGTGAGTCGTTCAGTGTTTATCCGCTATAAACACCTACACGTCTATACTAGTCTCCAAGACTTATGGTTCATTGAGAAACCATTGGAATCATATATTCCAGTATACGACATGTACCGGTCTCAACGGGTTTACTATACTGACCAAGTAGTGTAAACCTTGACCAGGAACTGTCTGAGAATGATAACGTCATGATACTACTCAATGTCCGTTGCGACGCTTTTGCAACTGTATCATGACTAATCATTCTAGGGTCATTACGTCTTTACCATATAGAAAGATAGATTATATTATAGAAACTGCATATATTATTCATAATAATAATGTTTTACAGAAGTATTTAACAGAAATACAACCGGGAATTGGCGCTCTGAGCACCAACCCCAACAAAATCTCTCACTTGCTCTAGTGCCAATATCGATTGTATCTAATACCCATCGACTCCACGTGTTTATCAAACAACTTCGGAGGTATGGCCTTCGTCAGCGGGTCTGCTACATTATCTTCACTCGGTACCTTGCACACGACAATATCCCCTCGCGACACGATCTCTCGAATGATTTGGTACTTGCGTTCCACATGCTTCGACTTCTGATGCGCCCTCGGTTCCTTTGCTTGCGCAATGGCTCCAGTATTATCACAGTATAACGGAATCGCATTCTCGATACTTGGGACAACTCCCAATTCTGTGATAAAATTCTTTATCCACACAGCCTCTTTTGCAGCTTCAGAAGCTGCAATATATTCCGCCTCAGTGGTGGAATCAGCTGTCGATCCCTGTTTGGAACTCTTCCAACAAACTGCACCTCCGTTAAGGGTAAAGACAAATCCAGATGTAGACTTTCTATCATCGGGATCCGATTGGAAATCAGAGTCTGTATACCCATTAACCTGCAGTTTGTTTCCTCCATATATGATTAACTTATCCTTAGTACCTTTAAGATACTTTAGGATATGTTTAATGGCCATCCAATGGTCATTACCTGGATTGGACTGATATCTACTGGTTACGCTAACAGTGAAACTGATATCAGGCCTCATACATAACATGGCATACATTATGCTACCCAAACACGAAGCATAAGGTTGGTTAGACATTCTAACCTTCTCATCTTCTGTTTGTGGACACATCTTCTTGGAAAGATGAATCCAATGTCTGAACGGTATGTTTGCTGTCTTACAGTTACCAAAGCTATACCGTTCCAAGATCTTATCTACGTACGTTGATTGGGATAACCCAACCAGCCCCTTTTGTCTATCTCTATAGAGTTTTATCCCTAAAACATATGAAGCTTCTCCCAGGTCCTTCATGGAGAAATTCTTACAGAGGTACGCTTTCACGCTTTGCAACATACCTAAATCATTCCCAATGATTAGGATGTCATCAACATATAGGACTAAAAATACGACCATGCTCCCACTGGCCTTCTGATACACACAGGATTCTTCCGAATTCTTGAGAAAACCAGACGATCTAATATCCTCATCGAATCGAAGATTCCAACTTCGTGAAGCTTGTTTAAGTCCATAAATGGACTTCTTAAGCTTACATACCATACCCGAGGTTTCGCTGGACGTGAAACCTTCCGGCTGTTCCATATAGATTTCTTCATCAAGAAATCCATTTAGAAAAGCCGTTTTGACATCCATTTGCCAAATCTCGTAGTCATGATACGCAGCTATAGAAAGCAAAATCCGGATAGACTTAAGCATTGCTACCGGCGAAAAAGTTTCATCGTAGTCGACGCCAGGTCGCTGCGTGTAACCTTTTGCTACCAGTCGGGCCTTGTAAGTTTCAACCTTACCGTCAGGCCCGCGCTTCCTTTTGTAAACCCATTTACAACCGATAGGAACAATTCCTTCGGGAAGCGGAATCAAGTCCCAAACTTGATTTTCATGCATTGAGTCTATCTCGGATTTCATGGCACTTTGCCATTTCACGGAGTCGATGTCCAACATCGATTCTCTATAGGTGAAAGGATCTGTCTCTTCAACTAAGAGAACATCCAAACTATTTTCTTGTATCAAATACAAGCGTTCAGAAGGTCTAGATACCCTTTCCGACCTACGGAGTGTGTGTGTTGAAGGTCCTTCATCTACTTGAACTTCAGGTTCCTCCGTTGGCTCGTTGTTTTCAGGTTGGACTTCATCAAGCTTAACCTGTCTATGATTACCACCTTCTGACAAAAATTCTACTTCTAGAAATTTTGCGAAGCGAGCTACGAACACATTTCGATGCTCGGTATCATAGAATAAATATCCCATCGTATTCGAAGGATATCCAACAAACATAAACTTTTGCCCTCGAGGCGAAAGCTTATCTTGCTGAGTCACCCTGACATAGGCAGGACAACCCCAAACCTTAATATAATTAAGATTTGGTCTCATACCGAACCATATCTGATACGGTGTCGTAGGAACAGCCTTTGAAGGAATCTTATTCAAAAGATGTGCGGCTGTTAAGAGAGAGTAACCCCATAAGTAATATGGCAAATCTGTGAAACTCAACATTGATCGGACCATATCCAATAAAGTCCGATTTCTCCTCTCAGATATACCATTGTGCTGTGGTGTACCTGAAGAAGTATATTGAGCGAGAATCCCATTCTCCTTCATATAATCCATGAACTCACCACTCATATATTCGCCGCCTCGATCTGATCGAAGGCATTTAATATATTTACCAGTTTGTTTTTCTACTTCATTTCGGAACTCTTTGAACTTTTCAAAGGTTTCCGATTTATGTCGCATCAAATACACATAACCGTACCGTGACAAATCATCGGTAAAGGTAATGAAGTACGAATAACCACTGTGAGCAGTTTGACTTAGTGGACCACATACATCAGAATGTACGAGTTCCAGTAAGTTAGTGGCGCGGTGTCCAACACCAGAAAATGGGGCTTTGGTCATCTTACCCTGAATACAGGATTCACAAGTTGGATAGGATTCAATGGTAAGATCTGATATCAAACCATTCCTAACCAATTGGGTAAGGCGTTTAACGCCAATGTGACCAAGTCTCATATGCCAAAGTTCAGTATTATTAATTACAGGTAAACTACGTTTATTAACTCCAGTATTTAATATATCTTTTGAAGTTTGCAATGTATAATGACCATGATGGTTTGGACAACAAAGGATCTGAATATTATTTTTATCATATAAATACAAAGAACTATTCTTAATATTAATACAAAAGCCTTCTGTATCCAATACAAAAAGTGATATAATATTAGCGACACATCCCGATACAAAATGACAGTCATATAACAAAAGTGTCCCATTCGGCAATGAGATCTCGCATACTCCCACTGCAACTGCATCCAAAGAGTCTCCACTCCCGAACCGCAACTGCATCTCTCCAGGCTTCAGTTTCCTACTTTCCTTCAGCACCTGCAACGAATTGCGAATGTGAATGGGACAAGCAGAATCTAAAATTCAGCTGGATGTAACGGCTTCACAAGCCAAAGATAAATCAATAACTGGAAAAATAAAAGTACTTGATGTAGAAGCTCTGTCTCTCCTCACTTGGGCAATGTAATCAAGACAGTTCCTTTTCCAGTGCCCGACTTTGCCGCAGTGGTGGCATTTGTCTTCAGAAGCCCTTTTGGGCTTTGCAATCTTCGCATGTTGTTGAGGACCAAAAGCCTTCTTCTTCTTCTTGCCTTTCTTGTTCTTTCCCTTGGACCATCCTTGGGAAGAAGCCGAAAGAGAAGTAGTTCTAGGAGGGCGAGTCGGTACTCCCTTCTTAAGGTCCTCTTCTGCCGTGAGCAACATCCTATGTAGCTCCTGGTAGGTACAGACAGTCCCGTGCATGTTGAAATACATCACGAACTGGCGAAATGAAGCTGGTAGTGAACCAAGAATAACACTTCTACCGAGAATGTCATTCAAGATGAGATTATGTTGCCTCAATTGATCGATCAAATCGATCATCTGAAGAACATGTGGGCTAACACTCTGCCCCTCATCCAGACGCGCATGGAACAGTTCCATGGCGACTTTGTGAACAATCACTTGTTCCTGGTTCTCAAACGATTGTCTCAATCGCGTCATCATACTATAGGAATCTAGCATACCATAATATTGTTGCTTGAGTTTCGGAGACAGTGAACTAAGGATGTATGATTTAACCCTTAAATCATCATCCTTCCAAGTTTCAAAAACTTGGCGTTCCTCCTCCGAAGCATCCGCACCCACTGCAAGGGGCAACGGACCCTCAAGAACATAACCCAGCTTCTCGGAATCGAGGACAATCCTCAAATCCAATTCCCAGTCTGCAAAGTTCTCAGCGCCTTTCAGTTTTTTCGCATCAAGCATACGCGCAAACTGATTTGTGGATTGTGCCGCCATCACCAATCTATCATATAGATCACGAAAAACGGTTAGCAGAAATAAAGCAGTTTCATATAATATCAAAAGCATAAACTAGATCATGGATTTTTAATCTAATATGCCCCTCCCACTAAATCATGCAATACTGTAATCCCAAAATAGAATACAAATATTAATAATTAAATTAAATACTAATAGTGAAAAGTGGATCCCGTGAATATATTTCGGCTCACAGCAGAGGCACGGTCTCGCCTACGTATATTCATCAGGTAGACAACTCATTTGTCAATCATTCACTAATGACTCCTAAGTATCCGGTCCTGGCCGTTTCTCGCAGGCCCACAAGGAGACGTACCAAGGTTAAACTCGTCAATGATAAACTCAAGTTACTTATGTAATCCTGACAGCTAGGGCACGTTCAGAACTGCGCTTTTACTTGAATTTACCTAGTATCTGATATACATCCGGTATAAATAAATCTTTATTGGCTACATCCTCACAGCAGAGGCACGGTCTCGGATGTAGTCACAAAGAAGTATTCATAAACCGTATTGACAAGACGGACCATATAACATGCATCAAATATATAATTACATTCAAACCTTATTAATTAGGGATTTTCCGCTAAGTGTCATACACCCTAAATCTAACCAATTTAGATCCTAATAAGCATGCATAAAGTCAAGAAAACATGATTAAACATTGATTCAATGAAGGCTAATCATATTAGGTGGCCTAGAATCAGACTCGCTCTGATACCATTTTGTAGGGGTTTTTAGGGGGTGAATCCGGTAACGCAGCGGAAGCGGTGAAAATCCGATTTTCAGATTTCAAAACTTTTTCTTGGATTAAATAAATAAACACATTTATTTAATTACCCAATATTCAAATTATGAAACAAAACTTCAAATGAATCATATTCAAGTGAAATGACCAAATTACCCTTATATGGTATTTTGTCCATTTTAGTCCGAAATTGATCCAATCAATTTTGAATGATTCTAAATCATTTCTAAGATGAACTTAGCATGTTCAAAACATCAAAACACCAAAACCATAAAAATCCCCAAAATTATATGCCAAAGCCGAATGCACCATTTGGTGCCCAATTTGGCCATTTGGTCATTTCATGTCTCAAAACTCATCCAAATGAAATCCAATCAACATGAAACTTTATATGCATCATATACACACACAAATACACAACATATATGAAAATCCCCCAATTTGGAATTGGTCATGAACCCTAATTTTTCAATTTCCACAAATTGGACAAATTAGACCAAATACATTAAATCAATTACTTCAATCATCATTCTTCCATCCAATCCAAGTCTCAACACAATGAAACAACTCAAGATCAAATCTAGGTCATTTAAGAGTGGGTCAATAACTCTAGATTAGCAACATGGTTTCAAAAACCTTAAAAGAAAGTTTACAACTACAATAGTCACAACCTTCCTTCACCATACATGCTCAACACTTCATTCAAACTTCCATCAACAAAAACACAAAGAAATAAAGAAAGAAATAATCTAAGAACATCACATGTTGAAGCCTTGAGCCTAAGGAACATATTCCTCTCTAATAGTAAGTTTGAAAAACTTACTATAATTCCAAGCTTTCTTTGATATGTCTTTCTTTTCTCAAGCTTTCCTTAGTTTTCTTCAATGGAGTTTATTTGATAAAGTGTATTAGGTTTAGTGTAAAGTGAATGAAAATCAATTTATACTTGTTCTATTTGGCCTTTGGCCGAAAATGACTAAGACAAAAACAAGCAAATTAATTTCATTTTCATTTCAACCAAATTTGGTCAACTTGCCTAAATATCTAAATAACAACTTTATTAGATATTTATTTTAGTCAACAAAAGCAACTAATGACATTTACAACAAATATCCTAACATAAGATATTTATATTTTAATTAATTTAATCATTTAACAATTAAATAATTAATTAATTAATCAAATACAAATATATTAAATATATGTATAATATTTACATTAAATATTAAAAACATATATTCATTTAGGATAAAAGTCAAATAACTCATTTTGACTATTAATTAATGTGTATTTAAATTAATCAAGTATTAAATGTAAATACACAATAATTAGGCAAATGACTATCTAGTCCTTTTAGCACGTATCTTGCGTTTAACCTTTAAACGACTTTATAAATAATCAATATTATTTATTAATGTTGCTCTAGTGCTCTACGAGTATGTTTCATTATTGAGACTCTATAGATTCAGGTATATCCGTCACGAAATCAAATTTCGTGTCCATAATCTATCCACCCGTAGATTATGATGATCACAGATAATCTCGCTGAACCATACAGGTCGAGGTCATGGAAAATGTATAATTCCTCTGTCACAGGTATCCGGATAAATCCCAGAGATATAGATGTAAACGTCAAATCTCTATCGGGATTATCCAGTCCACTATTCTATTAGCAATCTCAAAAGAATGTTTAGAACTAGCTTCTAAACTTTACCACGGGCCCATGGTTTTATCTGATTGCTAATCATATGGACTACCTATGCTCTGATACACAGAACTGACTGATCCTATCTTGATACACATAGGACACCCTGAGGATCTATCTACACCCAACGAACAGGCGGAGGTCTGATCTAAATAGATCAGTGACGTGACTGCCGTCTAAGTGTAGAAGATGTCTCATGTGCCCACAATGACATCTCAAGTCTAAGAATCACAAGTTCTACTCAACCCAAGAAGATTCTTATTGACGCTGGTGTACCATCCATTAAGAATCTTCGGTGAGTCGTTCAGTGTTTATCCGCTATAAACACCTACACGTCTATACTAGTCTCCAAGACTTATGGTTCATTGAGAAACCATTGGAATCATATATTCCAGTATACGACATGTACCGGTCTCAACGGGTTTACTATACTGACCAAGTAGTGTAACCCTTTACCAGAAACTGTCTGAGAATGATAACGTCATGATACTACTCAATGTCCGTTGCGACGCTTTTGCAACTGTATCATGACTAATCATTACGTCTTGAAGATAGTTTTTTTTTTTTCTTACAAAGTTCATTTAAACCATAAGTTTCAACAACTGATTTGATCTCTCTGAAAATTGGATCATCACGTTTAAACCATAAGTTCATCACGTTTTTCTCTTCTTGACCGAAATTCACACACATACTCAACAACTCATTAGCAAACTTTCTTCCACACTAACCCCCCAAACTTCATTATTAAAAAAATTGTTGGGAGTTTCCAAATTTAGAAGTATTAAGTAAGATGACAGATAAGGAAATTGAGTAGTGAAGTTAACCTGGAATTGTTTCTGGATAGGTCAAACGTAATTGGTCATAAGTTGAGTTCTGTAACTCCAAATCAAGTTCCGTAAATTTCTGGGTAAACTAGACACATAAGAGAGTAACTTATCCAAAAATTAGAATTTTTGGACTTAAGATGAGACCAGATCGAATTTTTAAAATTCGACAACTTGTTGTCCATGTGCCCAGTAACTTGGACAGTCCTTGTAATTTAGCTTATAACTTGAGTTTCTGAAGTTCGAATCAAGATTCCTAATATTTAGGATAACCTACATACCTAAGGGAATAACATATACAAAAATTAGAATTTTTGGATTTAGGATGAAGCCACACAGAATTTTCGAAGTTTGGTGACCTGCTGCGATAAACCCCCTTTTTTTTTCTGACCACCCCTGAATTTCGCCTTATTACTTGAGTTTCTGAAATCGAAACTGAGATCCGTAAAAACGGACATAATCCATACACATGAAATTCTATTCTATTAAAATTTCAACTCTAGATTCCTTCCCAGTTAGTCGCAGTGAATTTTCAAAGTTTACTATTGAGCAGAGGATTTTAACGGTAGGCAGAATTTGGAATTTCGTTATCACACTTACATAACTCAAAACTTAAGCCATAAAATTCATTGATGCCATAAATATATCATATATTAAGAAATACTAACAGTCCACGCTTTACATATTCTTTTATGCCATATGAAAATATTCTGAGTTATAGAAACTAAGAATTGTTTTGGTTTTAGATCGACGTCAGGATACTCGACGGTCCTCCTCACCGTGTACCGCTCTCGAATTTCCATATCACTGTGAGTAGACCGGGCCGGCGGTTCGGTTCCGGTTCCGAACCGGAACCGAACCGTCCGGTTTCGGTTCCCCTTTGTGTGGAACCGGAACCGAACCGGTTAATTCCGGTTCGGTTCCGGTTCCACACTATAGTGGAATCGGAACCGGAACCGGAACCGGAACCGAACCGTTCGGTTCCGTTCCATTCGGTTTTTTTTTTTTTTTTTTTTTTTTGAAAATAAAAAATTGAGATTGATAAATTAATATAATTTAAATTATGAATTTGAATTTATATAACACACTTACATTACATAATTACATTAAATTACAAATAAAATTCTTATATAAAAAATTATAAAAAAACCATATTATTGCAAAATTCAAACCGGTTCCAACCGGAACCTTACGCTTCCGGTTGGAACCGAACGGTTCCAACGGTTCCTACCGGTTCGGCTAGGGGAGGAACCCTAACCGAACCGGTTCGGTTCCGGTTCCGAACCGGAACCTGGGCCGGGTCTAACTGTGAGTGGATGTTTTGTTTTGTTTTTTTTGTTTTGTTTTTTTTTTTATTTATGTTTCCTTGACTTATGTTTCAAATTACTTTTCATGTTTTGGGATTTTAAATTGATGAAGAATATGCATGATGTTTTTAGGCTTCCGTCTCAGCGCTTGTTTATTACTTTTATGATTTCTGAGTTATCTATATATTTCCGCTGAGATGATCGATCATTGTTATGTTTTCTCCCCGACGCTCGTTGCATGTTTTTATGTTCTTACGACTCATCATATGTTTCTGCTGGGGTGATCGTTAGGGTCTCATCCATCTTAAATGGTATGACCCGCTATCTTGTCGACAAGGGATATTCGTTCCTCGCTCAGTCTATGCGCGCGACTTGGGCGTTGAACGAGTGATATGTTTTTGGCGATGCATGCATGAATTTTTTTTTTACAAATATGATTTAGATTTTTCTTATGATTTTGTTATTTTTATTATCCACTCACGAGGTTGTTCAAACGATCTGACCTCCTCCCCCCTCCCCCCAAACCCACAGTTTGTTTTACAGGTAGCTTTATCTGGTGAGCCACAACCAACAAGAGCCTAAGATCGAGGAATGGAGCTTACTGCAGTTACTAGAGTATAGGTATGTCATGAAAAGTTGTTGTTCGCATTCAGATAGAATGCATGCATGTTGATGTGAGTCAAGTGTAAAGGTATATGGTGTTATAAGGTATAAGTATTTATTTAAAGTCTGTAAGTTGTTCGTACGATACTACTTGGTTCAATAAATATTTTAATAAATGTCTATTATAGTAATATAGTTAAAGGAATAGTTAAGAAAGTTTAATGATAGTCAGAGGCTTAGGGTGGTGGTTAGGATCCATCACCTGCCGGTAATGTCTCCGCACTGATGTCCGGATTGTCCAATTTTAGGATACATCATGCCAGATTTCTTGTAAATTTAGAGGCTTATGAAGATGGGTTAAACCTGTCCCCTGGCGGTAGCATCTTGGCTCTGGCGCGGTATTACAAGTAATTACCTAATTCACCCCGCTTGGGTATAAAGAATCCTTTGTTATATTTGCTTGTAAGTAATTTCAATATTATATATAACAAACAATAATTAAGCATTAGTTAAACTTTCTTAACAAATATTAAAAGCTTGCATGCATTAAAGTTTAAATGTAAAAACATAATAATATTTAAACTAATTACTTATTTGAAGCACATGCAAGTAAGGATGTTGGGCATGTATCATCGTATCCTTAAATTTCCTATACTAGTGGATATTGAAGGTAGTTTTTTAGTTTTACAAAATTCTTCGAGTGTCCTTTCCAGACCGAAAGTTTCAATAGCTGATCTGACCTCTCTGGGAATTAGATTACGTTTTTCCAGCTCGCATATTTCAACATCTCTTAATTTATGTTCAAATTGAGAGAGGCCATTTTTGAACCTATCCGTCTCTTTTAACCACATAGAGGATATAACTTCACACAAAGCTTCTTCAATGATACCATCTCCATAACTTGAACCTGTGAAAAATTCAAAGAATTAGTGAAATCTTATAAAAAAAAAAATGAATTTTTTACCTATATTATAAAAATTCACCTTGTTTACGGAACCATGCATGCATCATCTCGTGAGCCATGGTTGCTGTTGTAGCCACCCTGTATATTTATGTAAGAAACACTCCTTTTAATTATTTTCTATATATATATATATTACATCTATTATCCAATGTATACATAAAATTACATTTTGGTCACTTTTAGAAATGGTCTTTGTTACTTAGGCTTCTGATAATTACGATATTTTTGGTCTTAAAACCATAATTACGATATGTACGGCTTTCATTGACAAACAGCTAAGAAAGAGAAAAAAATAAAAAAGAGTAATTTCCATGTGCATGCGTGAGAAGAACCGATAGTACGTACCTTGAATATCCAAACACTATTACAATACACATAACTTTAGGCTTATAAGTTAATTGTTTGGTCTTTTTCACCACATCAATGTTTTCTCCATTTCGTGTGCATTTTTTAATTACCTATTAAAAATTAACCAAGAAGAACAATTAGTCTATGAATTTATTAAAAATAATTAGCAATTAATTACTACTATTAATAATAACATTAATATGATTAGATATTTACTTTTATCTCTATGCGTGAGCCAACCGTGCCAGATATTGTCAAACCATACATAAAGTTTTTGGGATTAATCTGCGCATAAATATAAGCAGTTAACTATTAATTGTTAATAATACATATAAATAATCATGAAATAATTAAAAATTAATTAGTTGAAGTCTCATTCAAATAAGCTAAGTCTTACCGTATTTATTGACCTCATTGTGTTTTCCATCTCACCATTATCCACCAAACAAATAGGGATGTCCTTGTCAACCTTGAGCTTCAATTTTTTGAAAAATTGACGTATTTCATGAAAAACTTCTTTTAAACGCTTCTTATCCATGATACAAGTTGCTAAACATTCTTCACAAAATTGTCGATTACCATCCACATTAGTAAATCTTGCCCCTTGTTCCTGTAATATATATGTAACACAACTTCAATATATGCAACTTCAATATATGCAACCTCAATATGTATTGCTTGCTAATATTGAAATTGAAGTTTTAGGAGGATTAGTTGCACACAATTGACGTTCTAATCAGTTCCACTACGATGGGGTTCTTCTAGATTTGAGATCTAATTAGTTTTTTATAATTAGTTTTTATACATAAATATTGATTTAATTTTTTTAAATGTTATTTTGACGCGGAAGAATATAATAATAGAATTGAATTGATGAAAATTTTTAATAGGGGTGTATAAGTGTTTAAATAAATAAATTGCCCTTAAAAGTAATTTATATTAAAATTATTTTAGTAATATAAAATTTTATTAAAATATGAGTAAAGTAATAATAGTTTAGTCCAGTATAAATTAAATTACTAGATATATATTATAGTACACCACTTAATAAGACACTGTATCCCAAACTAGCAGTAACATATAGAAACAAGAAACTTAAAGTTTGAAAACAAATAATTTTGAACAAGAGCAAGAGAGAACGAAAAGAAAATGGCAAACCTTAAACCTCAAACAAGAAGTACAAAAAGGAGTTCCATCATAAGAATGCTTGGAACAAGCTGCTTGATTCCATAACTCGAATAACCACACTCGATCCTGCGATAAATTTTATAATTTATTACAAATTATTTTGCTAATAAATGGAAATCCTAAGGGGTGTTATTAATGGAACAATAATATAGACATATACATATATACATACATAATTTTATATATATTAAAAAAAATAAACAACAAAATATTAATAGTATTTATTAAAAAAAAATTACTTGAAACGTATAAAAAACTAAAAGTAACATAATATAAAACATTTTATATTAGAAAACTTATCAAACGTGAGGAAATCAAAGATGTAAGAATAAATAAATAGTAAAAAGAATAAGGTGAGATAAAAGTTATAAAAAGTAGTCACCGATCCACCGCAAACAACACAATTCAAGTGAGGTGCACGAACTCTTTTCATGATTAAATAATAAACCAACTAAAAAATTATAAAATAATTGAGAGCTCCTTACGATTTCTTCACTTATGAGATGTTTTTTTTATTTATAGAATTACAACATGCAAAGCAAGTTATCTACACGTGATTAATTATTACTTACCCAATCAAAAGCTAACTGGAAAGTTAAATAGGATCTTCCATGCTATACCCAATTAATAATTATTTAACCAGTTCAAGAAAATTAAAAGCTAATCCGGAAAGTGAAATATGAATCACGCCAACTGCCAAAATAATATAATATATTATTATTAGGAAATCAATCTCCAAGATATGATTTTAAAATCTTAAGATTTGTGATTTTATTATTTTACATTATTAATATTATTTCCTTCTTATTTTTATTTCATTTATTGCCTATATAATAACTTTAATCATTATAAATACAATAAAATAAATTTAAAATTTTCTTTTATTATCTAACACTACCAATCATTCCATTTTTATATGTATCAAGATTTTCTACTAATCTGAGTTACAAAAAGCTAATGCATGCTGGGAGTTGACTTTTAATAAAATAATTAAAAATAATAATAATAATGATTTTTTTTCACCTTATATCGACAATCACTCACGCATGGCTCACATATCGTTGAAATCTTCAAAACAAATGGCCCCGGCCTCTGAAAGATTTATTTTTCAATTTTAATTTCAATATCTTATGATTTATTCTCCTTATATAAGTTTTTTATGTATTATTTTTTGGTCCTCCTAAGATTTTATTTTTAACTCTGCCTTGAGCAATCAAAATCTTTATCCGAACATATTTATGTTATAGTAAATAATGTTGGAAAATTATAACGACCAGGGATTTCAACTATTGTTACACTGTGTGACGAATGTCACAAAATGTAAGTCATGTTTGGAAACATATACCCTCGTCAGATAATACCGGGAACAATCGATAAAAATTCTTCAGGATTCCGATATTAGATGTCATGATATTCCATTACGGACAGCCCATGATATTTGGACCGTAACTTTCTCATACAAACTCCGATTCTTCTGAATTTTATATCGTCGGAAATGTGAGATCGAGATCTACAACTTTTGCGTTGAATATTTTTCCAAATTCGAATCAGAAGTAAGCCGAAAATGCAAGTTAAAAATCTGGATGAATAGTACCGCAGACTTTTCTAGAAAAGTCTCCAATAATCTCCAAATTTCCATATTTTTATACATCCTTTCAAATATCAAACAATTCCATGTATATATAAGGAGCACTATTCATTGTTTCCAAAAATTAAGAAAGAATGAAGAGAGATAAACGTGAGAGAAGGAAGAGGAAGAAGAAGAAAAAGATGATGAGAAAAAGATGAAGAAAAAGGAAAGAAGGAAAGAAGAAAGAGAGAAGGAGGAAGAGGCAAGAAGGCTTGGCATTCATGAAACCTTGAAAGATGAGGAAATACACAAGAGAAGAGGTAAGACAACTTGACCCAAATTTGAAATTGTGAAATCTTGATAATATAAGCATATGTTGATGTTAGTGATGTGTTGGGGATTGTGTATTGGTGATTGACAATGAGAGAAACTGGTTATAGAATTAAGTGTTCATTTTCTTGGAAAATCTTAAAGGTTTAATGAGGTGATAAGAATAATGAGATTTAAGAGTATTTGAAGATGATATTGATGATGTCCTAACATTTATTATAGATATTTGCTTGTGTAAATGTTTGGAGGAAGTATTAAACAAATTGTGCATAAGAGAATGAAATCAAGACCTGAAATTGGCATTGCGTGCAATTTGGGGATTTCCTAGAAATGCTTCTGGATTGGTTCGCGTCGCGATGCAAGAACCGCGAAAGGTTCTTGCGTCACGACGCGCACGGCAAAAGAATGGGTACGTCTCTGGATGATGCGCGTCGGAACGCTCCTTGACCTGCGTCGCGACACGAGGACGAAAAATTCCACAAATCCATTTCTAACCATTTCAGTTCCACCCGAACACATTAGAGGTTACCCTATAAGTCTCGTATCAACTCATTTGTACATATTACATCATGATAAGAGTATGATACCCTCAAAATGATAGTCTTTACTTGAATGAGAAAACATTAGCTTGATTTTGATCTATTATTCTTAGCCCATTTTCTAATCAAAACTATTGATGATAGATCATCGCAGAAACAACAAGTTTCAACAGCGAAGTAAAAAAGGCTAGCGGAACTCCAAGACTGTGAGTGGACCTCTTTTCTCAAATTGATTTTAATTAACAGCTTTGATATTAGACTTAATTTTCTCGTTTTTAGAGCGATAGCCAATTTCTTTATCAATTACATTTTATTTAGCATACTTTGGGAAATGTTTTAGAAAAGAAATATTTTTGAAACATGAGTTTTATGTTTATCGAGGCATGGGGAAAAACCCACCTCAGTATGTAACTGTAAGGATATGGAATTGATGGACAACACATGTGCACATGTAGAGGACTAAGGGGACGACGATATGTAACGCCCCCAGATCCTAGTTTAGGAATAGAGATGACAGATGCCCTAGATCCTAGTTTCAGAGCTTGGAGGGTAGCATAGATCCGCAACCCCAGTTTTAGTTCAGTGTCTTGGGGGACGGCGATACGTAACGCCCCAAGACCACTAGTTTCAGGGACAATAGTGGCATGCTTTGGGGGACGACGATACGTAACGCCCCAATATCATTGGTTTGCACTTCTGGCTCTAGTTAGGCGTATGAGGGGACATCGATACGTAACTCCACATGCATCAAGTTTTCAGCAGATATACATAGTTTAGTTTTCAGAAACAGTTTCAGATTCAGTTTATAGAAATAGTTTTCAGAGAAAAGTTTTCCAGAAAGTAAAGTTTTCAGTAACAATAGTTTTACAAGAAAATTTCAACAAAGATTTTTATAAAGGTTTTCCAGAGAAAGTTATGTTTGAGACAAAGTAAAATTTTCAGAAAATTTCAGATTTAATGTCCAAAAAAATGAGATTTTATTAAGTATTTCAGATTTCATTTTAAAGACCGTCCACTCACTTAGATCGTACGACGATCTAACCCCCACTTTCAGTTTCTTTGTTTCACAGGTATTCTCAGAGGACAAGCTCAGGAGGACAAATACTGATGAAGTCACTAGGGTTTGGAGTCCACTGGTTCAAGTCAGAAAGAGTGGGAGTCTAGTCAGAGTCAAGAAAAAGTCATGTATTAGTCTGTATATATGTGTAGTCGTTGTGAAAACAAGTGTTAATAAGTTTACAGTTATAGTAATGAACTTATTTCCCATATTGTTGAGTTTTGGCTTCGGTTCCAAAAATAAGGTTTTGATTGAGAAAATAGCAATAATGTAGTTTATAGTCAGAAGGACAGAGGCTCAGAGAGTAGTACTTCCTATTCCCTGCCGGTAGCATCTACCAGATCGGGGATGTTACAAAGATGATATCAGAGCATGTTCTAGGGAGTCAGTAATGCAGTGGGTAGAGTTCTGGGGTGTTGTGTACATAGTATGTCCGAGATAATTGTATGCAGGGCACTACATCTCCAGTATCTGATCCTCGAGTACGTCCTCAAAGTTCTATAGACAGGTTAGTAAGCCTTCCTAGACTAATCGAATAATATTCTTTATGAGAACAACGATAAGGATGGCAACGGGCCGGGCTCGGGCCGGGCTTATCAAAGCCCGGCCCGTACTGTCATCGGGCCGGGCCGGGCAGGCCCGGTCGGGCTCGGGCCGGGCTCGGGCCTGATTTTTTAATTATAAATAATATTATTTTAAGCCCGGATCCGATTTTTTTATTATAAAAAATTATAAATATAACAAATTTATTATAAAAATATATATATTTTATGAATTAAAATATTTATTTATTTATTTTAAGCCTGGATCCGATTTTTTTATTATAAAAAATTATAATATAAAAAATTTATTTTAAAAATTTATATATTTTATAAATTAAAATATTTATTATTTATTTTAAGACCGGGCCGGGCTCGGCTCGGGCTTTTTGGGTGAAGCCCGGCCCGGGCCCGTGTTACCCCGGGCCAGGCCAAAGCCCGCCCGGGCCGGGCTTCGGGCTTTTCTGCCACCCCTAAACAACGACACTCATTGATCCAAGTTAAGAATTCTCTCGTAGTTATCCTGATCTATTACCAGAAGTACAAACGAGATATGAAATCAGACAGTAAGACTAAGAAAAGTTACCCCGAGAGTGGGAAGAAAAACTATAAGAAGTAAGGAAGTATGCATAGTTAGTTAACCAGCTGGAGATGAGAAAAGTAAGGAGACAATGAGAAATAGTAAAGTTCAAAGGATACCTACTCAGGAAAGTAAGAAGAGAAAGAGAAAGCTAGAAAGAAAACGTATGAAGGGATAGATAGATGATCAAAATAACATGTAGTAGAGGTTCACACAATCAGAGTTAATAAGAGATAAAGAAGCAAAACATATAAACAAGGATGTATCAAAACCTACAGTAGTAAGGAAAGATGTAAGGATGCTAAAACAACCAGATGTAAGAAGAGGTAGAGATACATAATCTTTGTTTCTTTGTTTTACAGGTATTCTCGGAGGAAGAGCTCAGGAAGATTGGATACTGATGGCATCCACTAGGGTGTTGAGTCCACCAAGTCATGTATAAAATTCCAGTATTGTTAGAGTTAAGTAAAGTTGTTGTCTGTCAAAAGTCGTATGTAAGTCTAATGATGAGTTAAAGAGTATTTATGAACAAGTTATAAAGATGAATAATGTTGAGTAAATAGTTAGAGTATTAAAGTATATTATGTCTTACCGTATTGGGCAAATGTCCCTTTTATATGAATTTGAGTTAAGATAAACTTGATAATGTGGTTTATAGTCAGTGGCTCAGGGGAATAGGATTGCATATTCTCTGCCAGTAACGTCTCCAGATCGGGGATGTTACACTTTATTATACGTGTCTTACATAAATTATATGAATCATCAAACACTGTAATAAAGCTCTTGGAGTAATAAGATGATAGCTTCCACGCCTTATGAGAATCATTACTCTCAAACGTTCCTAGTCATAGTTTTGTGAATAATTTAGGAATTCACAAAGCGGAGAGACTAGCATGATGATATGATCCGCCCTTAAGTGGGGTAGCCGATCTCATAGGCTACTAGTGGAGATCCGTCCGCTTGGCGTATCACATGAATGCATGAGTTTCTCATGTCCATCGAACTGACCGCCGAAAGTTTTAACATGGAGTGTTTATCCCATGTGTCTGTGAGAACTTTCATGTATCGATTATATGACTAGTCCTTAGACTTGAGGTTATTACAATCTTACGTGTGGATCAAATAACTTTGACATTCTCCTTCCCTGATTCAAAAGATCCGATCATAAGGGTATGATTGGGTCATTTGTTGAAACACATGAAGTTTGTAAAGATACAACAGAAAATTGTCACTATCTCGGATAATATTTTCTTATAAGAGTAGTATTCCAGTGCGCGGGTTGATATGTGTGATCAGTGCTTGAGACTGTGGCCACAACGGAAGAATCATATGAGATTCTTGGGTTAGCACGATTCATGATACTATCAACATCATACATTTGACCATATGGGTAGACACTTTCCGTACCCTAGGTCAATAGGTGGGGATACAGAGAGGCAAGAGACCGTATCATATGTAAATCGCATACAGAATTGGTATATATCTTTCCTTCTCATTTGGGGGCTTTGGCATATTAATAGATGTCAACATTGGTCATTGAAATTGAACGACCATCTGATCGGAGAATATAGGCAATTAGGATGTGTT